>JAIUZE010012267.1:0-59498 GCA_022085475.1 Heliosperma pusillum | reverse complement strand
TATGATAAATCTTAATAAATCTAAATAAAAATAAATCAAACATATTATTTTTTTAAATAAAATTTCGGTCTTCAAACTTACCAGTCGAGTCGGGAAAAGTCAACGAAAGTCAAAGTCGACTTAAAAGTCGAGAAAAGTCAAAAATAACTTAAAAGTCAAGAAAAGTTTATGACGACTTAAAAGTCAAGAAAAAGTCAAAGACGACTTTAAAAAGTCAAGAAAAAGTCAAAGACGACTTAAAAGTCAAGAAAAGTCATAGATGACTAAAAACGGTCTTTTCATGAAATCTCTCAAAAATTCCAAATACGAACGCGGAATTTCAAAATACGACTCGAAACAATAAATTCTATTTTAAAAACTTAAGTCTACTGAAAAGTGTTAGTAAATATTTTTACTAGAAAAATTGGGTACTTTTCGGGTTGTTACAGCTGTCAGGCAGGCCGTGTATGTGGTGTGTGTGTGCCTTGTGTGTGTTGTGTGTGTGGCCGGGTTTGGCCGTTGTTCGGGTTGTGTGTTTGAGCCTTTGTTTGATGCTTTGTGTTTTTCATTTGTACAATTGAACATGTTGATATTTTGGTGTATTAGTAATTTTTATTATTATGAGAAATTGTTGGAAATGGGTTAGCTTATAAGTTGGAATACTTTTTCCTTATGTTGATAATTTTCACATGAATTGTATTATGTTGAATTGTGTGATTTGAGTCAAAATGAGTCAAGACTCTGAGCTGGGCCAATATGACCGAATGAGTTTGGCCAAATTAGGTTTAAACCGGTCAGCCCTGATTTGACCAATGACCCGTCGCGGGACTTGGGTCGGGGATTTGTCTTTGGGGTAAGTTTGGATGACTTTGGTTGATAATGAATATTATAAAATGATGCTTAAATATTTATAATTTATATATTGGAAAGTAGATGCCTTGGCCATGTTGTTTTGTAATGTTGTATTATCATTTGATTATACTCGTGTGTAGCCTTCCATAAGCGAGGTTGTGATCATTTGTGTGTACAAGTTTGGACTTTTTGCCCTTCTTATTGTTAAGTTGGCTAAAGTATTCACTTGGGACGAGGTCCTAAGTAAATATCTTCGGTCATTGTCATAGATAGGTAATTATAGTCTTTGACGAGTGTATGTTCACGGCTTAATAGCCTTTGTGTTCCCGGCTTGGTGGGTTTATATCCAAGCTGGGGCATGACTTTTCTGCCTATTTTGTGAGTGGATGGTCAGCTTAAGTACTAGCCAACCCTTTGGTGGACTCCTTAGGGTACTCATGTGGTTTTATCATGAGTCTTGGGTGCGGTGGTTTTATCAGCATTTCTCTAGGTCTGCGCAGTCTAGGATTAGGGTTGAGTTGTATCTTGGCCATGTTTTAAATGTAACCTCTGAGCTAAAATACTAGCTTCCCTACCTCGTGGTATAGACTCGAGTTACAAAGTGACTATTGACTGTACTAGGAACTTATGCCTGTCTCTAGATATATTGCCATTTCTTGTTTGATGATTCTATGAAACATAGAAGGTGAGATGCAAGCCGGCTATGGTTGATAGAGTTTGGATTCCCGTATGATATGTGACTCACATGATAGTGTAGCTTGAGTTGGTCTAGTATTCACATACTAGGACTATATGTTATTTATCTTGAATTTCACATGAAAAGCTTGATGGTTTAGCCTTTAAATGGGCTATGTATTATATTTGCTCATATTTATATGCTTTCATGTTATATTAACATGACATTTCGTGGCTGGGAGAACTCGGAGTTACTCCCCACTGACTGTGGCTTTCGTGTTTGTATAAAATGCGATTGACAGGTAGGTGATGCTTATATGGGGTAAACGGACGAGCTAGCGAGCAAAGTAACCTTGGAACTTAGATTGGTTCCCATTTTGTAGTGACATGTATGTCACACTTTTAGAGACATATGTCTCCCTCTGTACATTTGTTTTGTATCATTTTGTTCTCCGCTATTTATAGCGATGGTTATGTAAATAAGTTTGTTTAGACCTTGCATGTTTTGACACCTTCTATTAGGATATCTTTATAACAAGTTCAGGTTTTTACTCAAATGAACCTATTACAAACATATCTATGCAGTTTTTATTTAGAAATTACGTGTTTAATTTTTTCGCGATTTTTGAGGGTGTCACAGTTACAACCATGGCCTTACAAATGGCCGACCGTTCTATTAAACACCCTTTGGGGATTTTAGAAGACGTACCGGTTAGAGTATGGAAGTTTTTCATACCAGTTGACTTTGTTGTCTTAGATATGGCTGAGGACACCCAAATTCCTATCATCTTGGGACGACCATTCCTCCATACTGCGGGGTCTGTTATAGATGTTAAGAATGGGAGACTTACACTAACAGTGGGGGATGACACAATCACTTTCAATTTAGATAATGCAATGAAACACCCCATGCTAGAAGAGACATGTCATAGTCGATATTGTTGATATAACTATTGATGACTGTCTTTCTTTGTGTTTGAATAGGGATCCTCTAGAGATCGCCTTTCCAGCACTGCTGAAGCTGGAAGCTCACGGAGTAAGCCAGTAGTTGAGATGGAAAAAATTCTCCTTTAAAACAAATAAACAGAAATAAATATTGTCGTTAACGTGAAAATTAAAAAGGATTTAAATATATATTGCCTTAATTGTTGTAAGGTAGAGTGCATGATAACAACCACTCTATTCCACTCGTGTGACACACTTTAATGCAATGGTTGACGTGTGTTAGGCTTTGAGTTTGTTGCAATGATGTTTCGAATTTGATCGATGTATTTCTCAAACACGTACAATGACAATGTTTGATTCCTACATATAGACGCAAATAAATTAATAAGATGAAAGAAATAACTCTATACTATATACTATATAGCATAACATAAGATACTCACTCTTTATCAATAAGATCTATGCGTGTCCATTCGTTTCCGGCACGTGAAACTGAAATTGGGTATGACCTTTCTAACTCCCCAATGGCATCTGAAATAATTATAGTGTTTTTTTTTATTAAAATTGAGGTTTGATTTTTATTTTATATGACGAAGAATAAGAATTTGTGTTATCTATGTAAGCTTTCTCTGGTATATTGTCTTCCATAATGTCTCTGAAAGTTTCAAACTTGAAACCGTATTTTGGTATTTGTGGGCAAGTTATCTCCGAAACGTAGGTGGATGGGTCAAACCATATTCTGCAATTATGTTTCGTAACGCCTAAAAAGCAATCATTTTCGCCTGTAATAAAGTTTCCAATATTGTATGTTTGCCCTTCATTGATTTTTTCGTTGAAGTTGTTCAACAATGACCTCATTATGCTTGCTTGAATTTGACTTCCCTGAAAAATATTTAAAAATATAAATAGTTAATATGATATTAAATTAAATAAATGACTTTGGAATTCATAATGGAAAAAATTTAATCTTCTCATCCACTAACAGTAATTCGATGTCATAGATGTGTCCTTTCTTGGAGACACTTTCGTTATTCCATAAACATACAACTCTCACTTTTAATTCAATGTTTTTGATATTTGTATACAACTCTGAAATCCTTGTATTTGTTTGTGTTTCCATGTTTGGCAGATGAAGAAGAGGTTGATGTTTGGTGAAGATTTTCAGTTGTTTACTTATATATATAAAATAAATGATGGCTTTGCATACAGTAGTTGGATAGTTGGAAGTTGCTATTGTAGTGGAGTGTTATTTCAGAATTATTTATTTGTAAAATTTGTGGAGTGGGGGATTGTGGCAGTTACATAATATTTTATTCCTAAATGTGTGGGATTATGCAAAATTTGTGAAGTAGTAGTTGGATAGTTGGAAGTTGCTATTGTAGTGGAGTGTTATTTCAGAATTATTTATTTGTAAAATTTGTGGAGTGGGGATTGTGGCAGTTACATAATATTTTATTCCTAAATGTGTGGGATTATGCAGAATTTGTGAAGTAGAAGTACAAAACTGACTGTATAGTATACTGTATTTATATGGTGTAGGCACAGTAGGTATACAGTATTTATACGATGGATGCACACATTTTACACAGAATTTGTACAGAATTTATAAAGAATCTATACATTATTTATACATTATAATATATAGTATTTATACAATATTTATACGGTGGGTGCACATCATTGCGACACATCGGCACACTGAATTGTGGTTGATTTGCAACTGCTTTTATGGCATTTGCTTTAATAAATATAATGATTAGAGAATCTGCTTTATATACTCCATCATATTCTCAATAACATTCCTCATTTCTATTTTCGTCTATTCACAATACTTTCCCTATTTCCTTTTTTGATAAGTGTTTGTGTGGTCTAAATTTAATTGTATGGTGGGGTAGTGTATTTGTGTGGTCCAAATTTAATTATATGCTGGGGTAGTGAGTTTTCTTAATTTTTGTGTTAAAGTGAAAGAGGAAAGTTATTGAGAATATGAGGGAGTATAATACTTTATATATAAGAATATTGTCTTTCCAAAACCGCAATTTTTTTTTTCGGTTCTTTTTTTTCTGATCCAAATTTAATTGTATAGTGGGATAATGTATTTGTGTCCAATTTTAGTTATATAGTAGGGTAATGTGATTTCTTAATTTTTGTGTTAATTAAAGTGAAAGGGGAAGATTATTGAGGCTATGAGGGAGTATATCTCAACCCTAACACAACCACCCACATAAATTCGACCTCAACCTACTTACGTAAGCCATAAATAGTTCATCTCTCTAAACATAAATACATCAGTCTTAAAATCAAAACTTATCAAACAAAATCCCAATTGAATAAATGGAACAAATTCTTTTCTCATCGATAGGCATTCCTTATCAATCATATTTGACCTAATCAAGTTCCGACAAATATGACCAACTTCAACAAAAATTTGTAAAGAGCGTATTGGGAAATCATATTGACCCCAGTAAGTGGATTATACATCTGATGTACTCAGTGGCGGAGCCAGGATTTGAATTTAGGGGGGCGAAAAATTTTAGGGGGGGCGAACGACTATTTTTATAAGGTACTTTTAAAAAAATTCAAAAAATTTCACTAAAAACTTCGAAAATTTCAACCGTCAGGGGGGCGACCGCCCCTGCTAGCCCCCCCTAGCTCCACCCCTGGATGTACTACCACAAATAATATAGTTTCGAAGCTTTAATATAAAGTTTTTGAGTTTAGTACTGAAAATTATGAATTTTACTATAATATTTTTGAGTTCATTAATTTGAACATTAAGCTCCAAAAAATTACAATAAAACTCAAAAAACATAATATATAAAATTTAAAATGTAATTTATAATCTTTAAAAAGCTCGAAAAAAATGCACAAAAACTCAAATTCATACTAGTATGAGGTAGTACCTCAGATGTACAATCTTTTTTTCCTATTGACCCAGTTTGTACTAGACTACTTATTTATCGAGTGAAACAGATTTCATCAACAAATAATGTTAATATAGTTAACAAATAATGATTTAATATGTTGAAATAGAGCGGTTGCGCCCACACTAACATTATTTGTTAGTGAACAAGAATTTCAAGGAAGATGGTGAGTAACAAATAATGAATTGACAGGGAAATTTCCTTGTCTAAAACGTATCTGAGAGAATCCTGTAAATCGAAAAGTGAATTAGCTGCTTTGAAGTAGAATGTCCTGAAATCATTGTCGAAGGAACCCCATAGCTTGATAAACATTATTAACAGTAGCATCTGCTATCTCTGTAGCTCTTGCGGCACCATTTGCTAGTATCTCGTCCAAATAAGCCGGGTCCGACATGATTTCCTTGTAACGCATCTACATGAGCATGAAATGAAAATACAATTAGAAATGCTTCAAGGAAATATGAGTACACCAGCTAATTAACGAGAACAGTCTATTATCCCAAACAAGATTGAAATTAAAAAGATAACTCTATTATCTTTTTATGTAATACTTTGAACAGTCTTGATTGACAATTAATTCTTGTGCCTTTTTTTAGCCTACGGCCTCACGTCTTCCCCGATGGTATTAAATATGTGTTGTGTGCTACTGCATCGCAAGCGAGATAGAATTTTGAAGATTATAGTGACAACAATTTGAAGTGATTTGATACCATGGCTTTACCACCATCCAAACTATTCTTTGAGTTGGAATTTTTAAGCATATTTAGACACAATTGAAATCGTTGAAAAATTATCATAATATCAAACCAATTACATAGTGCCACAAAAGCACCTGGATGGGTTGTAGATGCTCTATCACCGCATCTGTTAAGAGTGGTTTAAATGTTCCCCAACTCATATCTTGGCATTCTTGGGCAACCTCCTGCGATGAACATAGAATTAAGTTCATAAGCTGGTTAGTAGTGGTAAAATAATTATTATACAACTGCCATAGTGCCTCAAGCCCTCAGGGTTCTGCAAATGTCAAGTTAAGGGGAGTCGGTTTATGCAACCCTGAGTCCCTGACCCTAAGTTAATGTTAATTACACAAATAAACTATCTCCGAAGGACCCAAAATGATGATTGTAATGAATGACTGATTTTTTACAATTATTGTTATTAATTTTGTTTTTTTTTTGGTTCAAATGACCGTGGGTAAGAATCGAACATTCAAACCCCAACTTCAAGGTTGGAGTAAGAGAGCTCTTGCCACTTGATCTAACTCTTATTCTTAGATTCTTCACAATTATAAGAAGTATAACCAATTGACTAAGCCATTTGGCTCTATTTCTTCATTATTCCGAACACAAAGAATAACGAGTATTGGGCTCCATAGGAAATGGACAAGGGTTAGTGTACACATAATGATCATAACAAAAGATTCATACTATTGAAGCAAAAACGAAATTTTATTTTGAAGGCAAGATGACATAAATTCAGAGATCATGTTACCTCTTTTCTCTTCCCTGAGACAAGCTGATAAACAGACAGAAGATTATTGCATTCGGGTCTCTCAGGATTGTCAAACTCCAATCTGCAAATTGAGATAAGAATAGCTAATGCGTTTTATATGGATATAGGGTCGGCATTGCTAAACCATTAATCAAGTTTTTTTTTTTTAAAGAACATATAAACAAAAACTAACCCTACGAAAGAATCGGTTTTGCAACGTTTGATCTTGTTATTAATAACCTGTATGGGGTAAGTAGCACCCAAATGAGAAGTCAAGGCTAAAATTAAAACACTTATTCAACAGAACAGAAAAAATGACAGCAAAATTAAATTAACAAAGACTTGAAGTCAAGCATTCGATACAGTAGAATATGATTGAATTATCTGAGTTATTTAATGTGAGAAGTAATCTAAATTAGCTACTAACTAACGTGCTAAAACCATCTTTATCTCGCATACATGGATTATCAATAAGTAATGAGTTTGCAGATGCATGTATTGTCATCTTCATATTCTTCAAGAGATTATTGGATTTAGAAATATGGCTGCGAGGTATTAGGTAATGAGAATGATGTTACTTGCTCTTTCCTTACTAGATGGTGTTTGCAAAAGATGGCTCAGAAATATTGATAAGCAACCATAGTTGTTCTACCAGATGGTAAATACACATGTATCATAAAATAGGCATGTTAACTGGAAAAAAAAAATTAAACCATTTACTCACATCCTTAGGATCCAGTAGGTTTATTCGAGACAGATCAGAGGGCGCGGACTTTGACATCTACAGAAAAGAAGTATGCATCAGAAAATCTACAAACTTTTATGGTGTGCGTTTTGAAAAAGCACAATAAGTGGGCATTGTGGTTATCGACAACGGCGAATCATGCCCACTGGCAAATACACCTTATTCAATCAGCACATGCCAACATTCTACAGGAAGTTAAACTAACACATTCTCAAGCAACCTAAATTCTACAAGAGCTGTAAATGTATCAGTCTCCAGGTAAAGCTCAAAATCATTAGTAACATTTTTACCCAACTTCAACAACATAACAGACAAATTCAAGAATTTAACACCTTATATTTAAATTCCTTGTCCTATTTAAGTTATTAAGGAGATTGTGTTTCCTTTACTTCATTCCAAACCAGATACCATTTAAACAAAAATATTTCTATAGCTGAGTTTGAGACCATACACCGATCCCTATTGGGCCCTTGTACCTGAAACCGAGCGACAAAGTCTCATCTACCAAATTTCTGATAACAAAAACGGTTATATAAATACAGCCATGAACCAAACATAAAGTATACTCATCTGTGAAGTTAGTGGAGACTGTCACGACTCACGTCTCTTATTCTCTTTTCATGTCCATCTAAGTAACTAACAGATGTATCATTATCATAAACATTGATCAAACTATGGTCAGGCATTGAAGTATATACTTGTTCACCAAAGTATACTCATCTGAGAAATAAAATAGACTAAAACAAAATTATGCGAATATGGCCGAAATTCCATCAGCAATGCCACAGGATTATATCATCTGCAAATTATGGTAAGGCATCGAACTTGTCAAACTATCAAAGCAGTACATGTAAATACGTGAATTGCTTTCACCTTAGATAGACCATCTGTCAGAGACATCACTCGAGCTCCAGCTGGTGGAATAAGTGCTTCAGGTATCTGCAAAATAAAGAATACACAGAAACATGTTCGGATAAACTACTCGACAAAGAGATGGGGACAGTGACATAAACTTTGAGAGTATAGGAATCACCTTGAAAATTGAACCTCCTCTCCTAAAACCAAAATATGCATGTAATGAGCACATTAATTAACGAGAGATGAGAAATTTTCATAGAGATATCAGATCACTACAAAACATGTTTACCCTCCCATTTTCTTCCACTTTCTTCCTCCATACAAATTATTGACACGTTCAGCCAGCTGACGAGTCAATTCCAGATGCTGCTTCTGATCATCTCCAACAGGTACAAAATCGGACTGCAAAGGCAGGCTGCCATAGGATAAGAATTATGCCAAGTTCAGGCAAATTGCAGATTATATACTCGCGACAAGGAACTAGTGAGCCAAGAAAAAACACAGCTCAAGTGATCCGAACTATTCATTAAAAACAATTGTCAAAGGAGAGTACTTAGCAGATTGAGAACAAATACAATTCAGCATATCGAGAAGCCACGTAGAATAGAAATGAGTTTGAAGATCCAAGCAGACCATGGTAAAACATGCAAGGGAATGAAAGCTGCTATTATACACCTCCAACCACGAAAAAGAGGGGGTGTGAAAGAAGATTGAGGCAGAGGAAACGATCCCAACTTAGTATTGATAGTTGCTTAGATTCAATTACCAGAATACACCATAATAATATCTGTTGTTTATTTTTTTCATTAAGAAAGTTAGAAATATTAATGACTAAGGCCTAACAACTTTTAATAGAAGGATATACTTCACAGGTCCATTCTCCATATTTAAAGACAAAGCTCTAGACAATCCATCTAGGCACCAAATGTTGCCATATCCTTGCCCATGTTTAGTAGCTAGGCTATTGAAATCTCTGAATACAGAAACAACATCGGAGCCTTAATCCCAAAATGGTGGAAGTAAATGGTTACAACTGGCTCTTTGAGTGTGTTTCTACCCATTCTTTTTGTACAAATTATCTTCTTTTGTTCGTAAAAGATGATACTTCTAAAGCATGTCTAGTTCAAGATTTATTTTTGTGGGAGATGGGGACAATATCAGATACCAGTTATGTTTCTCAATGCTTGGTTAGACCCCTACTCAATCCAATACTATTCCTAAACATAAGTTTGTACATCACATAAGAATTTCAGAGATTGCCCCTCGGTAAATGTTCCGAAGTTTTATAAATTACAAGCTATATTTGCCAAATATAACCAGTTATTTCGCATCAATAATTTATCACACATACACATGGATATATCATCAGGATAGACTAGACGAATTGTTGAGAAAATAAAATGAACCTGATATAGAAGGATATCAGCAGCCATGAGAACAGGATATGTCAAAAGTGCAACCCCTACATTTTCATCCCCCTGAATATGAGATTTATTAAAGAGTTTAAAATGAAAAGAATATAACCATAAAACGTTCACTTAAGGAAAGAATATGATACCACTCAATCATCCCTCAGCAACATGGACTCGATGGACCATAGATCACAAGTTAACACTATGAGAATTACGATTATAAAAGAGAAGAAACTAGGACGTGCAATAAGCTTTAACCTGATACACTGAGAATAGGCCATAGTACACAATGTTCCATGAAGGAAAATTTGACTACACCAAATTGCCACAAATAAGTTATTTGTAAGCAGCAAAATGCACATTTAACTTCTGCATTAATCAAATGAAAGGGCATGGGGTAGAACTCTAAATGCAATATACATAGCCTTTTATCTTGATTACAGTCATGTTTACGGTATCGGCCGTGGCAGCCTAGTCTTGCTAAATGCAGTTATGCAGACAATATCGCCTTCAAATATGATCATAGTCATCTTTAAAACCTTTACATCGCAGACGTGTTTTTGTGTCGAAGCCTTGATCTGATACCATAATTAATAGTCGTTTACAAAATGGTCGTTTACAATAGTTATTTCCCATGCTTCTTAGACCTACAGTGTTGTGCTACCATAAGAAATATTACATTTTTACATTTCTGAATGTCAAGACAATAAGAGATTGTAACTGGTATCTTGATTCTTCCAATACAGCCAAACAGTTCATTACGTTGCAGATATCAACTTTAGAATAAAAAAAAATTAGAACAATTTGGGGCAACTAGCATTAAACCATTCATAGTCACACAGAAACACTTGGTCCCAGAATAATATGAGGATAGCTGATATGAACATTTGAGCATTACAACAAGAAGGCATCTCATGGTGAACAAGACTACTAGATATAAACAGAAAGCTTAAAAATAATAGATATTTGGCTCTCAGTATGCATTTGAAAGGAAAAACAATATAAAACGGTTTTCTAAATGTCTTCTGGATTCCTCTCCACTAGTATGCAAAAAAAGAGCATGAGTCAGTTCATATAATTTATCCTTGCTCATCACAAGAAGCAAGAAAAATCATGGAAAATCCAACAAAAACCACGCCTATTAGCAATAAAAATATATGAAATGGGTCCTAATTAACATATCGTACTGGCATTAATCTCATAAATAACAGAGCAAAAACAAAACTGGATTAAAAAGCCACACCGATTTACGTGATTTCTCCTTGAACTGTATCATTCTATTCAGCCAACCAATTGGAGTGGTGGAACTGAGCAACCACATAAGTTCCACATGGGCACGGACATGTGACTGTACAAAAATTGAGGCCTGTATTTGAACAGCCAAGAAGGTAGAATTTTGAGCCACTAAACATAATTACCAAGGGAGACCTTAATAAAATAGACCAGTTACCCCTACCTTGGAAGCATCGACACCACATGCCAAGTAAATAGCTGCAGTATCCCTAGTTGATTTAGCTAATTGCTGAGGTTCATATGGCAATGTTATCTGCAAGGAACATAAATGCTTGTCTGTAAAACTAGCGATATGAATTAGGGATGTTATGAGCCATGAGTATGGCACAGTTTAATCAACAGACACGGATCTGATTGCTATTCATGCGATAGTGCCACAAGTAAGTTTAGTGAGTTTCACTTCCCTAAAAATCTAAAAAATCAAGAGTTGTACGAAACAATTTACACCAACATCCTGATTGTGAAGCAGATAATTATGTGACTTTGTTATAAAGCTTGCTTCAAGAAAGAAATATTTACATAAAAAATTCATCCAATACGAAAACTCCACGGTCTCAACAAGATGCAGGGAAATTTGGAGAATCTATGCATGAAATAATCCTCCCTCGGTCACAGTTAGTAGTTAGATTACTATATAACACCTTGAAACTTTAATAATTAGCAAATATATAATACATGTGCCAAAACTATACCGCATGAAGATCAACAATGAAGAACAATGTTTCATAGGTATCCTGCAAAAGAAGTAAGGAAGTATCAGTAGAGTCATGTAGTCTTGTAGATAGAGCTATAGACTAAACTCACTCAAGTAATTGCTAGCTCATCATTACTACACAAAGGGAACAAGAATTGAAGCCTATTTGCGTGACTTTCTTCATTGCAACAATAATACCACAGTAGCAGAAAGGTTTCCACCTATAGGGCAGCAAGACAAAGGGTTGGGTGTACGTAACTTTACCCTATGTTGAGAACACGAAATTGACAGTTTTGCAATGAACCACAATGAAAACTGTGTTGACAATTGTATCAATTCATCAAGCCACTCGACATTGACGCTGATGCACACTAGCCATACTAGTTGCATACTTGTTAGGGAAAATAAGTTTTTTATAATCTACAAAACCAATACACGGGAGGCACCACCCAAGAAATGAAACCCAAAACGCACGAAGGATGTTTTGTTAAGACAAGAAGCCCCAGAAATCCAGGAATTGATACCGGAGACTGATGACCAGCAATGGGCAGAGTTGGGTAGAAAAAAGCCCTGTATCTATAGCAGGAACCAGAATAAAAAAGAAGCCTTGATTAATTGATTTCAGGACCAACCTGAAGTGAAATCCAATTTTTTATTGCCCCAAGATAATTCCCTAGATGTAAAGCTCCTGTTGGCTGAACTCCTGAAACAACTCGTTTTCTGTCGATTGGTCAAAATCAAGTTTGATTATTGAAAGCCAAAAAAAATTAATCACAGTGAAGACTTCAGAATAATTAGAAAAAGTGTCCGTTAATCAGTTTAATACAAAGTGAAGAACTGGCGTGCACATTTGATCTGGAAGTTTGATACTTTATTCAAGAGGCATTGCAATGACGAGTTGACCACAATAACCCTAAAAGCACTAACTATCACATACTAAGCCATTAGGCAGCTATCGACTGCAGAATTTTATTCCTGGCATATTAGCCAGTTATCACTTATCAGTTACAAAATTCTTCCCTATAATCTCTCGCCTGTGGTTCATATTTATTACTCCGTAAATGCCAATTCTAATCAACCTATTTGGTATAAACTTCACATGAACTAGAAGAATACGATAAGAAGCTCTCTAATTCCCCTCCATGTATCACGTCAAGGGAGGAAACGTTGAACAGTTGGGCCACAACACTCAAGAAGTAACACAGTTACCTCAAACAAGCTGATGTAGCTTTTTAGACGTATAGTTTACAATGTCCTAGTATCTAAACTCAAACTTCCATATATAGCTCTCAAAACTGCTATCCTCAATAGTCAATACATAATCATTTATACCAGCTTCATAATAACAGTTTGATTATTCTCGAATAGTTTCGAGCAATAGAGGTCCCCTCAGTACTCGCACAGGTCGTGTACAGCCATAAGCACAATGCCACAATCTACAATAATTAAGAAGCAAATGTGCAAATGGCAGCACGCTTAATCGCAAGCGTATGCCATTTCACCAAATTATTCAGCTAGATTTTTCAATAGCAAAGCCAATTCAACATATCTTTTTCTTGAAATAACATAACAATCCAAATAAGCGACATTTTTCGCCTTAGCCGAAGAACTTTCAATTCACCTCAACACTGAATAAACTCATAATGCCAAAACAGTAACAAAATCATACACACAAGAAAGACGAAAAATCAATGGCGAACAATTCAACCAGTAATCAAACTACACAGAAGCAGCAGAAATTACTTCAATGGCGGCGACGACGGCGTTTCAGAGAGCGGAACGTTGGCAACATTAGCACAAAAGCACCGAAAACTGGCATGAGAATTGCGCTTCAAAATTGAACCACAAGAACTGCATAGAATTGAAATTAATCAAACCCTAGAAATTGGAGATAAGAAGACATAAAAGAGAAAGTAAGAGAGAGAAAGTACAGGGAAGAAGTGAAGCGAGGAGATGAGTTAGGGAGAGCGAAGAGGTGAGAGAGAAGAGTTCTGCTCATTTTTCGTTGTTTGCTCCGTCGTATACGGTGGTTGCGCCGCCGTCGACGTTGGTGAAAGTGGTGGCGCGTTTGGTGGTTGTAGAAAGGAAGGATAAGAGCTTCGAGTAAAGGGTTGAATAGGCGACTATCTCATACGCTCACGGCTCATGTAGTGACGTAGGGAGTGGAGCTGTTAAACGAGGTATTCGAGTCGGGTCTGGTTTGGGTCGGATAAGTTTGAGTATGATTAGGGACATCCAGTCAGTCTCATTGAAGACGTGCATATTCGTCTTCAGTGCACACGGGTCCGGTTGCCTCTCACAAAGAGGCAAGTGGGAACACGATCCATCTTTGCCGAAGACGTGTTCAATAAGAATTAGTGATATCTATATGGGTGCATTTTGAGTAATTGAATTGAATTTGAGGCTAGTTTGAGCGTTGGAACAATCTTAATTTCTAAAGCGAATATCTAATATATATTGTGAACTTAAATTGGATAATATAGGTTGTCTTAATCCAATTGGTGGATTCGCTACAAGTCAATTTTGATCCCACCGTTTCTTTTTAGGTATTTTCGGGTCGGTTTTCAGGTTAGGCCAGCTTTTAACAGGTCTAAGGGAGTAGAATTTAGACAACTTCGACTTGCATGGGAATGATCTTATAAAATTTAGTAGTGTCTGAAGTCTAAACTATTCAATAACTAGATTTTATGCCCGTGCGATGCACGGGTTTACGTTAATGTCATTTTCATAAACTTTTTGTAACAATTAATTTATAAGACTATAATAAAATATAATTTTTAAGAAAATAATATTGATATATTGAGTCAACTTCTATTTTAACCATATTTTACCAATCGTGCCAAGACTCAAGTTATATTTGACCTATATTATGATCCGAAAAATGTTAACATGACTCGCCTTTTCAAAATCCAAGGTACATGAGAATTAAGCTCTCCAAGAAAATGCTTAAGAGATTTTAACGATTTTGGGTTGATAAATAAGTTCCAAATATGACTCATATTTGTAATCATAAAATCATCTCACCTTATGCTAATTGTTTGATGTGGAACAATTCTACTATTTGTAAGTGTTATATTCACCAAACCTACATTATTTTTCAAGCGTTATAAATAACATACTAAGAATTACGTCAAGTATGTGCAACTAATATGAGATTAATGATATCATTTTTTTTACCACGAATCTAATTATATTATTTTTATAATTAATACAAACTTATAAGAGCTCTTTAAACAATATTTGAGAAACTTAAACGATTTTGGGTAGATATATAAGTTTCAAGAACAACTCCTATTTATAATCACATGATCACCCAGCTTATGATATTTTTCCGATGTGGGACAAATATTCTATTTATTAATAGTATATTCACCACACTTACATTATTTTTCAATGTGGGACAAATAACATATTGAGTAGTACACCATTAAAATTACGCGTTCTATTCAAGTCCAAACACAACATTTCTTTTTTACACGTTTGTTAATGCACGAATTGTAACGTTAATATCTCGAGTTTTACATTATAAAAAAATATAAAAATTTGATAATCTTATTGTATTTATAAAGGCGAATCAAACAAGATCCCGCATGATCAGATTTTATCTTACATATTGCAAAGAATCGTAAAGATTCTCTTCACTCATGAATAGTGTCAAAAAAAAGAAATGTTGTATTTAGACTTAAATGGAGGGAGTATTATTTATGATACTTTCTTAAATTATTATTTATGATATTTTCCTAAATTAATTTTGATGATGTAAATTCCATTAAGGTGGATATCATAATATAAACTTTTAGAAACTCTTTCAGACAATACTTAAGAGATTCAAAATATTTTAGGTTGATATCTACACGTTCGAAGGATGAATTTTTTTTACAATTTATTTTTTTGTGAAATGATACGTAAAAGTTTTTATATAAAAATTATAAACACCACTTAAATATAATATGAAAATGTGTATTGAAATAATTAAAAGATTTTTCACGTAATTTTTACTAATGTGGATATGGTAATACAATCATCAATATTGGAGAGATACTAATACAAACTTTTAAAAGATCTCTAAGACAATATACAAGAGACTCAGAAGATTTTGGGTGGATAGATAAGTTCCAAGAATGACTCCTATTTATAATCATATGATCATCATAACTTATGCTAATTTTTCAACGTGGTACAATGCTTCTTTAATTTTATACCTAATATATTCACCATACCTACATTATTTTTCAATGTGAGATAAATAACATACTAAGTAGTTATCATCAAAATTATTATTTATGATACTTTTATAAATTAATTTTTAATACAAACTTGTAAGACACTCAAATTTTTTGAGCGGATACTTAAGTTCAAGGATGACTCATATTTATAATCATAGGATCACCCCACCATATGTAATTTTTCAATGTGAGACAATTCTTCTTTTAATACGTAGTATGTTCATCATGTCAGGGGCGAGGCTACCTTTAGCCTTGGTGTAGCAGGTGCTACACCCAAAAAAAATCCCTTAGAAATTTTTATCTCGCTACACCATATTTTGTATAATATCCTTTCTATAAATGCTTTCATTGACTTTGTTTATACCGATAAACAACTATTTTCCATAAAACCACTCCCCAATTAATATTCTATCTTTAATCAATGACTCTTGTCTTTTTCTCTCCCATAAAATACGTTATTTACAAAAAAAAAACTCAATCAATTCTTAATTAATGCCTTTCACTATTCCAGAAAATTCATCTGCTTAAGAGTCTAAATGAGCTCTCCGTGAAATTAGTAGAGACTAGAGACAAAGAAGCATTTGGCACATTTCAAAGTTTACTTGCTTTTGAAGCTTGTGCTGGTTCTTCCCGTGGCGACATCAACCGTGGAAAGAGCGTTTTTGTCTATGACATTCATCAAAAATAAGTTGCGTAATAGCATGGGGGATGAATGGTTGAATGATAATTTAGTTACTTTTGTGGAACGTGATGTATTTTTGAAAGTTACAGTAGATGAAATTGTGCACAAGTTTATGAATATGAGAACTCGTCGAATAGTGTAGTTTAAAATTGTAAATCTACGTATTATTTAATATCTTTACCATGTATGTAATATTTTGTTACACTGAAAATAAAATCATGGCCTCGCCCCTGCACCACGCCTACATTATTTTTCAATGTAGGACAAAAAAAATAGTAAGTAGTTCACCATTAAAATTATTATTTATGATACTTTGCTAAATTGTTATTTATATATGATGATGTAAATTTTTGTATATTTCTCGGAGATAATAATACAAACTTGTAAGAGCTCTCTAAGACAATACTTAAGAGACTCAAATTTTGTGGGTGGGATACTTAAGTCAGATGATGACTCCAATTTATAATCATAGGATCACCGTACCTTATGATAATCTTTCAATGTGCACAATTCTTATATTTATATTTTATACATAGCATATTTACGGTCAAAGTTAGGCAACTTTGACCTTCCAAAAGCAAATGTGGTGATAATATGTGTGTGGAGGGAGTATTAGAATAATAAATTTTTTTTACAATTTTCACATACTTATATTCTAGTCATTTCATATTATCAACAATATAATAGTAAAAAAAATATAAAATTTATACTCCAATGAAAGCATTTTTCGCTACGAATCCAAATATGTAAGTTTTAAAATGTTGTGCATTATATTTTTTTATTATATTGATGATCAAAAAATTTTCTTACATAAATAATAGTTGCGATATTAAAAACATTACATAAGATATTTTTCGTAATCATGCAAGATCTTACAATATACTTTCCAAAAACTGAAAAAGATAATGTTGACCAATAGAATTGCTAGAAAAAACCCTCTTATATATATATATATATATATATATATATATATATAAAGGATCAAGAGAGTTCATCCCAAAAGAGTGAGTCCATGAGTCCTCTTTGTGACCATTGGATGAGAGAGATGGATGGTTGAGATTGATTCTCCTAAATGGTCATTAATACCACTATCTCTCTACTTTTCACTAATTAATCACTAATCTACCCTAATTCAATATATAAGCTTTTTCACCCAACTACTTCTCTCTCATCTCACACAATATCTATCCTCTCATCTCTCTCTAAAACCCTAATAAATTCAAAATCCCAAAATAATACTCATCCTTCATTCAACCCAACCACCACCACCCACCACCACCAAAACCGACACACACCACCACAAAAAAAGTAGATCTGAAAATAAAAAAAATCCCACCACCTCCTACCTCCTCCCCTACCACCTCCACGTCGCCGCCTCCACGCCTCCGCCTCCACCACACACCCGCATGCACCACACATCCGCCTCCACGCCACGCCTCAACGCCTGCCGCGCCGCCCCCATGTCGCCCATGTCGTCCCCCTGACACCGCCCTACTGGCTGCCGCCCCCTGCCGTCACTCCTTCGTCCTCCCCTGCCTCCTCCTCCTCTCTTCTTCTTCTTCTTTTTTTTTTTTTTCTTTTTTCAGATTTGTACCACCATCTTCCTTTTCTTTTCTTTTTTTCTTTTTTCAAATCTGAAAAATGGTATGGTTTTGGTGGTGTTCTCATGGTTTTGGTGGTGTTCTCATTTCTCTTTCTCTTTTTTTTTCTTTTTCCTTTTCTTTTTCTTCTTCAGTTTTGCTTAAATATTTGTTTTGTTTATTTTTCTGTTTTTCTTTGTTTTTTAGATCTGAAAAGGTGGGTCAAACTTTAATGACGTCTATTAAAATATCACATATTATTTATTAAAGTCACACATATATATTGTATATTAAAGTCACACATATTGTATATTAAAGTAACACAGATTCTCTATTAAAGTTACACATATTGTATATATTAAAGTAACATAAATTCTCTATTAAAGTTACATGTCTTATTTATTAAAGTCACATATATCAAAGTAACACATATTATTTATTAAAGTAACACAAAATGACCTTAAAGTTACACTTGATATTATTAAAGTAACACACATTATTTTGTGGTTAGTGGTGTGGTTTCACTGAAGTTTCACATATAATGACTGAAGTTACACTTTTAGTAACTGAAGTTACCCATATAATGACTGAAGTTACCCATATAATGACTGAAGTTACCCATATAATGACTGAAGTTACACAGTTTTTTTGTTGAAGTTACACATTTTTTTATATGTTTTATGTTTTTTTTTTAATTTGTTATGTTTTTATTTTTTTTATTTTAGATTTCGTTTTTTTATTTTTTTTATGGTGTTTATATTTCTAGATCTAAAGTTACACTGTTTTAGACTAAAGTTATATAACTGAAGTTACATAGGTTTGGACTGAAGTTACATAGGTTTGGACTGAAGTTACAGAGATTTGGATTGAAATTTGACTAGTTTGGACTGAAGTCACACTAGAAGACTAATGCATAAAATTACACTATAAATGACTAGATAGGTTCTTGTGAGTCCACCCTTTTTTTGAGTCCATGAGTCCTCATCCCAGCCATTGGATGAGGGAGATGGATGGATGAGATTGTAGAGACAAAAACACACTTAACACTAATCAATTACCTATGCACTAATTAATTAACTTTCTCTCTCTAGCCTTTAGTTAATCACTTTTGAGCACTTTTGAATTTCTGAAATTTGTGAGTGTAACTTCAGCCCATATTTGTGGAACTTCAAACTAAAATGTGATTTCGACTATATAAATTCGAATTTATGAAACTTCAAGACAAGTTTATGTGATTTTAGACTTTTTATGAGTGTAAGTTCAGTCATTACGAGTGTCACTTCAACCATTATTTATGTAACTTCAAACTAAAATGTGATTTCGACTACATAAATTTGAATTTATGAAACTTCAAGACAGGTTTATGTGATTTTAGTCTTTTTATGAGTGTAACTTCAGTCACTACAAGTGTAACTTCAACCATTATTTTTGTAACTTCAAACTAAAATGTGATTTCGACGACATAAATTTGAATTTATGAAACTTGAAGACAAGTTTATGTGATTTTAGCCTTTTTCTGAGTGTAATTTCAACCATTATTTGTGTAACTTCAAGCTAAAATGTGATTTCGACTATATGAATTTGAATTATGTAACTTTAAGACAATTTTATGTAATTTTAGCCTTTTCTGATTGTAACTTCAACCATTATTTGTGTAACTTCAAACTAAAATGTGATTTCGACGGTACAAATTTGAATTTTTGTAACTTAAGACAATTTATATGATTTGAACCTTTTTATGAGTGTAACTCCAGTCTTTACAAGTGTAACTTCAAACCGTATTTGTGTAACTTTAATTTTAAGACATAAGTATGCAACTTTAAGACATGTTTAGGTAACTTCAGTCTCTTAATAGTATAAATTCAGTATCTTAATAGTGTAACTTCAGTCCCTAAAAGTGTAACTTCAGTCCTTAAAAGTGTAACTTCAATTTTTAATAATGAAATTTTAAGACATGTTATCTTTAGTCATTACTAGTGTAATTTCAGTCCAAAATAGTGTAACTTCAGTCCAAAAAAAAACATAAAACATATAAAAAAAAGTGTAACTTAAGCAAAAAAAACTGTGTAACTTTAATCATTATATAAGTAACTTCAGTTACTAAAAAGTTAACTTCAGTCATTATATGTGAAACTTCAATAAAACTACTAAACACACAAAAAAAAACTGGTGGTTTTTTAGATCTGAAAAAGTAATAAAAATAAAAAACTTGAAAAATAATAATGAGATCTAAAAAATAAAAACATAAAAACATAAAAACTTCAGTGTAACTTTATTATTTAAAAGTGTAACTTTAAGGCTTAATAGTGTAACTTCAAGCCTTATAAGTGTAACTTCAAGCCTTAAAAGTGTAACTTCAAGCCTTAAAAGTGTAACTTCAGTCTTTAATTGTGTAACTTCAGTCTTTAATTTGTTACTTCAATCCTTACCTGTGTAACTTCAATTATTATAAGTGTTACTTCAGTACAAACTTTAGATCTGGAAATAAAAACACCATAAAAAAAACGACATCTAAAATAAAGAAATAAAAACACAACAAATTTGAAAAAAAAAACAAGAAACATAAAAAAGAAATGTGTAACTTTAGTAAAAAATGTGATACTTTTATAAATAAGTTGTGTGACTTTAATAGACTACATATGTGACTTTAATATATAAGGTGTGTAACTTTAACACAATATTTGTGTTACTTTAATAGAAGTTATTAAGGTCCCCTTTATCATATCAAAAAAAAAAACCAAATCTGAAAATATAAACAACAAAAAAAAGAAAAAGAAATAAAAAATAAGAAATTTAAACAACCCAAGAACAACAACCACCACCTTGACCCCACCCTCACCCCGACGCTACCAGCCCCACCCTCACCGCGACGCCTTTCCCGACGCCACCCTTGACCCCACCCTTTCCTGACGCCACCCTTGACCCCACCCTTTCCCGACGCCTTCTCGACAACAACAACAATAACAACCGACAGCAACAACAATAACAACCGACAGCAACAACAACAACCGACAGCAACAACAACACCCTAACAAATTCAGATCTGGAAAAAAATAAAGGAGGAGAGGAGGAGAGGAGAGGAGGAGAGGAGGAGAGGAGGCGACGTGATGGAGGCGGAGACGGAGGAGAGGACGGATGAGAGGGAGAGTCGGAGGAGAGTAGGTTTTTGGTGGTGTCGGCGGCAAGGAGAGGGTGGGTTTTGGTGGAGTGAGTTTTCAGATCTAGGGTTTTTTTGTGGGTTTTGGTGGAGTGAGTTTTAGAGAGAAGGAGGAGGGAGTTTTAGAGAGAAGGAGTAATTGTGTTTGAATGAATGAATGAATTGGGTGAGATGTGGTTAGTTAGAGTGATAAATGTATTAGTGATTTAATTAGTGTGATGTGAGAGAGTGGGATTAAACACCTCCCTAATGACCATTTTCTTGTTTTAATCTCAGCCATTGATCCCCAAGATCCAAGGGCCTCTAAAAGGACTCATGGACTCACCTTTTCTAAGGGGACTTACATGATCCTTTCTCTCTCTCTCTCTCTCTCTCTCTCTCTCTCTCTCTCTATATATATATATATATATATATATATATATAAAGAGAGAGAGAGAAAGGATCAAGAGAGTCCATCCCAAAAGAGTGAGTCCATGAGTCCTCTTTAGAGCCATTAGATGGGGAAAATGGATGGCTGAGATTGGTGCTTCTTAAAGGTGATTAATGGGTTAATTTTCCACTCTCTCTCATCCTCACTAATTAACCACTAATCACACTCTAATTCAATATATAACATTTTCCACTCAACTCTTTCTCTCTCATCTCACATAATATCCTTCCTCACCCTCTCTCTCTAAAACCCTAATAAATCAAAACCCAAATAAATACTCCTCACCCTTCTCACTCACAACCACCCTCCCACCACCTCCTCCCACTACCACCACCCGAAACCAACACCACCGACATCCCTTCACTGCCGGATCCACTCCGACCCACCCCCTCACCGGCGGATCTGCCACACCCCGCCCCTCTCTGCCGCCACTAACCACCCACACACCACCCCGTCCCCCTCCCCTCTCCTACTCCGACCATACTCCCTACTCCATACTCTCCTCCTCTCCTCCACCAGCTTTCGTCCGTCCGTCTCCTCCGCCGCCGTCTCGCCAGCCTCCCGCCGCCTCCACTCCTCTTTCTACCGCCACTCTCCTTTCTTCTCCTTTCTTCTCCTTTCTTTTCTTTTTTTCTTTCCCAGATCCGGTTTCCTCCGTCGTCGGCCTCCTTTGGCCTTGTTGTTCTGATTTTTTTTTTTCATTTCTTTCTCTAAGATCTATTATTTACTTCTTTTTTTTTCTCTTTTTTTTTTCAGATATTGTTTTGTATATTTGTTTTGTTTATTTTTTCTTTTCTTTTTTATTTTCAGATCTGAAAAAGTGTGTCAAACTTCATCTATTAAAGTATCACATATTGTCTATTAAAGTTACACATATTGTAAATTAAAGTAACACAGCTTCTCTACTAAAGTTACACACCTTATTTATTAAAGTCACATATATGGTCTATTAAAGTAACACAATTTATTTATTAAAGTAACACAAAATGACCTTAAAGTTTACACTTGTTGATAGTATTAAAATAACACACATTATTTACATCGTTTTTTTCCAGATCTGATTAAAGTAACATGTTTTTTAAAAATTAGATCTCGTTTTTTTTTGTGTTTGATGTTATTTTTTTTTTTTTTTATATTTAGAATCAATGTTTTTATTTTATATCTTGTTTTTATATTTCAAAATTTTTATGTTTTTTTCTTTTTCAGATCTCAAAAATCACCATTTTTTTGTGGTTAGTGTTGTTGTTTCACTGAAGTTTCACCTATAATGACTGAAGTTTCACATATAGTAACTGAAGTTTCACATATAGTAGCTGAAGTTTCACATATAGTAACTGAAGTTTCACTTTTAGTAACTGAAGTTTTTATGTTTTTATTTTTTAGATCTCATTATGATTTTGCTTAAGTTACACTATTATGTTTTGATTTTAGTATGATTGATGGTGTATTTGGACTGAAGTTACACTATTTTGTATTGAAGTTACATTATTTTGGACTGAAGTTACACTATTTTGGACTGAAGTTACACTAGTAATGACTAAAGATAACATGTCTTAAAATTTCATTATTAAAAATTGAAGTTACACTTTTAAGGACTGAAGTTACACTTTTAGGGACTGAAGTTACACTATTAAGATACAGAAGTTATATTATTAACAGACTGAAGTTATGCTTGAAGTTGTACAATTAAGAACTGAAGTTATACTAGTAAGGACTAAAGTTACCAAAATATGCCTTAAAGTTAAATCAACTTAAATTAAAATTTTCAAATGACTAAAGTTACATAAACATGTCTTAAAGTTACATACTTATGTCTTAAAATTAAAGTTACACAAATACGGTTTGAAGTTACACTTGTAAAGACTGGAGTTACACTAATAAAAAAGGTTCAAATCATATAAATTGTCAAGTTACAAAAATTCAAATTTGTACCGTCGAAATCATATTTTAGCTTGAAGTTACACAAATAATGGTTGAAGTTACCATCAGAAAAGGCTAAAATCACATAAAATTGTCTTAAAGTTACATAAATTCAAATTCATATAGTCGAAATCACATTTTAGCTTGAAGTTACACAAATAATGGTTGAAGTTACACTCAGAAAAAAAAAGTTTAAAACCCCATAAACTTGTCTTCAATTTTCATAAATTCTAATTTATGTCGTCGAAATCACATTTTAGTTTGAAGTTACAAAAATATTGGTTGAAGTTACACTCGTAGTGACTGAAGTTACACTCATAAAAAGGCTAAAATCATATAAACTTGTCTTGAAGTTTCAAAAATTCAAATTTATGTAGTCGAAATCACATTTTAGTTTGAAGTTACATAAATAATGGTTGAAGTGACACTCGTAATGTTTGAAGTTACACTCATAAAAAGTCTAAAATCACATAAACTTGTCTTGAAGTTTCATAAATTCAAATTTATATAGTCGAAATCACATTTTAGTTTGAAGTTTCACAAATATGGGCTGAAGTTACACTCACAAATCTCAGAAATTCAAAAGTGCTTAAAAGTGATTAACTAAAGGCTAGAGAGAGAAAGTTAATTAAGTAGTGCATAGGTAATTGATTAGTGTTAAGTGTGCTTTTGTCTCTACAATCTCATCCATTCATCTCCCTCATCCAATGGCCAAGATGAAGACTCATGGACTCACAAAAATTGGTGGACTCATAAGAACCTATCTCTATATATATATATATATATATATATATATATATATATATATATATATATATATATATAGAGCTTAGTTCAATTGAGTCCACGATTTTCTTAGAGTCCTTGAGTCCTCATCCTAGCCATTGGATGAGGGAGATGGATGGCTGAGATTTGGGAGATTAAAAAATACACTTATCACTAATTAATTACTTATGCACTAATTAATTAACTTTCTCTCTCTAGCTTTACATTAATCACTTTTTAAACACTTTTAAGCACTTTTTAGCACTTTTTAGCTGCTGAGATTTATGAGTGTAACTTTGATGCTTGCGAGTGTAACTCTAATGTTTTAGAGTGTAACTTTAACTTTTTAAGGCGGTTTGTATGTAAAAATTTGAATTTAAACAATTTTAACACCTTACGAGTGTAACTTTGATGCTTTTTGAGTGTTACTTTAATACTTTCGAGCGTAACTTTAAATTTTGAAGACGGTTTTCTCTATAATAATTTGAATATATATAATTTTAACATTCTAAGAGTGTAACTTTGCTGATTTTCGAGTGTAACTTTAATTTTTTTGAGACGGTTTTGTATATAAAAATTTGAATTTATATAATTTTAACATTTTACAAGTGTAACTTTGATGATTTACGAGTGTAACTCTAATATTTTACGAGTGTAACTTTAGTTATTTTAGGTCATTTTGAGTGGAATTTTTTTAATTTTATTAAATGTTGAATTTATGTAATTTAGTACAAATTTAGTCCTTTATGAATATAACTGTAGTCATTTATGAGTGTAACTGTAGTCCTTTATGAGTGTAACTGTAGTCCTTTATGAGTGTAACTGTAATACTTTATGAGTGTAACTGTAATACTTTATGAGTGTAACTGTAGTTTTCTATGAATGTAACTGTAATCCAACCATCACAAACCAACCCACACTCACAAAAAAGGTAGATTTAGCAAAAAAAAAATGAAAACAAGAGTAAAAACTAAAAAAGCAACAGATCTGACATCAACAAGTATAACTTTTTAAAGTCATTTTGTGTTACTTTAATAAATATTGTGTGTTACTTTAATAGATGATTTATGTTACTTTAATAAATAGAATGTGTAACTTTAATAAAGAAAATGTGTAACTTTAATAAATAAAATGTGTAACTTTAATAAAAAAGATGTGTAACTTTAATAGACGATATATGTGACTTTACTAAATAAGATAGGTAACTTTAATAGAGAATTTGTGTTACTTTAATAGATAATGTGTAACTTTTTCAGATCTAGGAAAAAAAAATGTTACTTTTAAGGCTATTTTGTGTTACTTTAATAGACTATATATGTGACTTTAATATATAAGGTATGTAACTTTAATAAAATATTTGTGTTACTAGACGCCATTGACATGTGAGACCCCTTTAT
Organism: Heliosperma pusillum; assembly: GCA_022085475.1. Classification (NCBI taxonomy): domain Eukaryota; kingdom Viridiplantae; phylum Streptophyta; class Magnoliopsida; order Caryophyllales; family Caryophyllaceae; genus Heliosperma; species Heliosperma pusillum. Next base: position 33,473 of record JAIUZE010012267.1, on the reverse strand, counting down.
CAGATCTGGAAAAAAAAAAACACAACATAGAAATTAAAAAAAAAAAAAAAAAACGAGAACAAAGGCAATACCAGCCACCCCCATCCTCACCACCCACAACCACCTTCAGCAACCCACGACACACTACCCACGAACCGACAACAACCACAAAAAAGACCCCACAATAGTAGATCTGAACCGAAAAAAAAAGAAGAGAAAGTAAGGTGGAGGAGAGTCGTGGCGGCGCCTGAAGAGGAGGGAGACGGGAGAAGATGAGGGAGGCGGCAGAGGCTCCACAAACAACGCCAACAACAACAAACTCAGACCACCATTTTCAAGATCTGAAAAATAAAGAAGATGATGGCGTGAGGGAGGCGGAAAGGAGGAGAGAATGAGGGCGGGAGGAGGCGGCAGATAGAGGAGAGCGCGGCAGAGAAAGAGAGGGTGGCGTGACGGAGGCGGATCTGGGGAAAAACGAAGGTGGTGGCAGTGAGGAGGGAGGTGCGGTGGTGGTGTTGTCGAGTGGTGGTAAGGGAAGTCCGGTGGCTGTGGTGGGGGAATGTCGGGGTATTTTTTGTGGGGTGGTTGGTGTGTGTCGGTGTTGGTGGTGGTTGGGTGGTGTTGTGAAAGTAATGGAGGATGGATGATTTATTTGGATTTTGAATTTATTAGGATTTTAGAGAGATGAGAGGATGAATATTATGTGAGATGAGAGAGAAGTAATGGTGAGAAAAAGTTTATATATTGGATTAGGGTGGATTAGGGTAGATGAGTGGTTAATTAGTGAAAGGTAGAGAGAGATTGGTATTAATCAGATTTTTGGAGCATCAATCTCAGCCCTTCATTTCCCTTTATCCAATGGCCCTAAAGAGGACTCAAGGACTCTAAGGATATGGGTGGACTCAATTGATCTTTGCTCTATATATATATATATATATATATATATATATATATATATATATATATAGAGCTTAGTTCAATTGAGTAAGATTGTCTTAAAGTATCTAAAACAATACTCCATGATGTGCCCTTTCTTACCACAATGATAACAAGTCTTCAACTTATGGCAACCATTTATGTCATGACCTTTATGCCCACAATGAGAACAAGTTTTGACAGTATTTTCATATTCTTCATGGTCAATTCTTGGCTTCTTCCATTGTGACTGTCTAGAATCAGAATTCCCAGAACTTGCATAAGCATTTGCTTCACTTAGCACATCAACTGCATCAGAAATTTGCTTTTGCCTTTCTATCTTTTGAAGTAGTGCAAAAGCTTTATTTAATGGAGGCAATGGCTCCATTGAAAGTATGTTGGTTTTAGTGCCCTCATATCCACTATTTAACCCCATCAAGAACTGAATTAGTTTTGCACTGGTTTCCCTATCCAGCATACGTTTAAGAAGTTGGCAAGAACATGCATTCAAAGCACCACAAGTACACACATGGATAGGATCAAGATTATCTAGGGTTTCCCATGTTCTTTTGAGTTTATTATAGTACTCCACTAGAGGTGTGTTTGACTGAGAAGTATCACTAAGATCTTTCCTTAACTGGTAAACTTCAATTCCATTAACCTGACCATACCTCTCAAGCAATTCAGACCACAATTCATGTGCACTACGAGCATATTCAACTGTATCACGAATCTCAGGAGTCAAGGAATTTTTCAGCCATTGCATCACCATGTGATCACATCTTATCCATTGATGATAAGATTTAACAGTTCGCACAGGTTGTTTACATGTTCCATCAACAAAACCTTCCTTATTTTTAGCAATTAAAGCTACATAAGCCTCTCTTTTCCATGAAAGAAAACGAGTCCCATTAAAACGATCACTTAAAATAGACTGACTAGGTTGATCAGACTGAGACAAGAACAGAGGATCATCAAAAGTATCATAATTCGCAGTTCGTTGTGGAGGATTAACAGTCATGATGTAGAATTCTAAAAGTAATCTAGGTTTAAAGGAAAATGAAATTAACAATTGAAACCTCAAGAAAATTTGCGGAAGTAAGATCAAGAATCAAGAAAATCAAGAATCAAGAATCAAGAAGAAAACAATTGATCATGAATGATGATCAACAAATTCCGATTAAAGAAAATCGAATCACAGAAGTAATGATTACGAGGAAAAAAAAACGACGAAGAAATTCGAAGAGATCGAATTATACCAACTGAATAAAGGAGAATACAGCTAGAAGAAGAAGAAATTCTTGTGTAAGTATTCCAGAAACATCACCGTGTCGTCTGATACCATGTGAAATGTATATGATCCACCATTAAAGTAGCTTGAAGAAACCCAGGGAGTTGTTCTAGAGAGAGAAATTAGTTAGAAGAATTGAGTAAATAGAAAGTTGTTATTGTATTAAGTTAATGATGAATGTACAGCAGTAAGGTAAATATACAAACTAGAGTAAGTAACACATATTACACATTAGCAAACTATATTAGTCAACAGCTAGTTTAGTCTAAATATATTTGTTGTGTGCTATAATATTGCAGGTGTATATGATGCACGACATAAGCCTATTTAAGGCTACCGATGAATAATGATCTATCGATTGAAGAGTATGGATGTTAGTTTTTTTTTCTGTCGTTGAATATATTATCGCTTGTTCCTTTAAGTCTATTAATCATCACTTTCGTTGCGTTGTGATCCAAAAATGATGAGATGGTCAATATTGGTCGAAGCAACAGTCGTAGGGACTGTTAAAAAGTTCAACAAGGCTCGCAGATTTTTAATTCAACTCGGAGTAGGAATCAAATAAGATAATATTATTATTATTAGGTTGAATAAAGGGTTTTTTAAAACCGGTATTATTAGTTTTCCTAATTGTAATAGTAGTATTTTATTTCCTTGTTTATTTTAGGAGTCTAGTTTATTTCCTAATTCCTGTTAGATTAAAATAAGGCAGCTAGGTAGGTTAATAGCTAATATAAATAGAAGTCATATGTATTGCTTATGATACGAAAATTACTCAAAGAATAAGATTCGTTAACTTGCAGCGGAAACAGACTATGTCACAGTCGTGGAGACTGTTGATTCTGGTAGAGATATGGCTAAAGTAACAGTGTTAATGACTGTGGTATGGAAACTAACAGATGGAACAGTCTGAGTGACTGTTGCAACAAACAGAACACGAACAACCACAAAAAAGAACAAAACTGGAACAGACTGGATGACTGTTGCAACAAACGGAAACAAACTATGATACGAAAATTATGATACGTTAACAAGAACAACCACACACTATTTCCTTGTTTATGATACGACAATTACTCAAAGAGTAAGATTGGTTAACTTGCAGTGGAAACAGACTATGTAATAGTCGTGCAGACTGTTGATTCTCGTTGAAACTGGAACAAGTAAGAGTGATAAGAACTGTGATCTGGAAACACACGGATGTAACAGTCTGGATGACTGTTGCAACGAACAGAAACAATCACGATCAAACGAATAAGCACGAACAAACACTAACACGAACAAAAGATATTTGCTCAATCTAGACCTATAGATTGAACAAATATCCTTTGTTCGTGTTAGTGTTTGTTCGTGCTTATTCGTTTGATCGTGATTGTTTCTGTTCGTTGCAACAGTCATCCACACTGTTACATCCGTGTGTTTCCAGATCACAGTTCTTATCACTGTTACTTGTTCCAGTTTCAACGAGAATCAACAGTCTGCACGACTGTTACATAGTCTGTTTCCGCTGCAAGTTAACGAATCTTACTCTTTGAGTAATTTTCGTATCCTATGCACTAATTAATTAACTTTCTCTCTCTAGCCTTTAGTTAATCACTTTTGAGCACTTTTAAGTATCTGAGATTTATGAGTGTAACTTCAGCCCCTGTTTGTGAAACTTCAAAAAAAAATGTGATTTCGACTATATAAATTTGAATTTATGAAACTTCAAGACAAGTTTATGTGTTATGAGTGAAACTTCAGTCATTACGAGTGTAACTTCAACCATTATTTATGTAACTTCAAACTAAAATGTGATTTCGACTACATAAATTTGAATTTTTGAAACTTCAAGACAAGTTTATGTGATTTTAACCTTTTTATGAGTATAACTTCAGTCACTACGAGTGTAACTTCAACCATTATTTGTTTAACTTCAAGCTAAAATGTGATTTCGACTAAATAAATTTGAATTTATGTAACTTTAAGAAAATTTTATGTGATTTTAGCCTTTTCTGATTGTAACTTCAACCATTATTTGTGTTACTTCAAGCTAAAATATGATTTCGACGATACAAATTTGAATTTTTGTAACTTTAGACAATTTATATGATTTGAACCTTTTTATGAGTGTAACTCCAGTCTTTACAAGTGTAACTTCAAACCGTATTTGTGTAACTTTAATTTTAAGACATATGTATGTAACTTTAAAACATGTTTAGGAAACTTTAGCCATTTGAAAATTTTAATTTAAATTGATTTAACTTTAAGGCATATTTTGGTAACTTTAGTCCTTACTAATATAACTTCAGTTCTTAATTGTACAACTTCAAGCATAACTTCAATCTCTTAATAGTATCACTTCAGTATCTTAATAGTGTAACTTCAGTCCCTAAAAGTGTAACTTCAGTCCTTAATAGTGTAACTTCAATTTTTAATAATGTAATTTTAAGACATGTTATCTTTAGTCATTATTAGTGTAACTTCAGTCCAAAATAGTGTAACTTCAGTTCAAAAACACCATCAATCATACTAAAATCAAAACATAATAGTGTAACTTAAGCAAAATCATACTGTGTAACTTAAAACATATAAAATATAAATGTGAAATGTATAACTTAAGCAAAAACATATAAAACATATAAATGTGTAACTTAAGCAAAGTGTAACTTCAGTCATTATATGAGTAACTTCACTTACTAAAAGTAAAACTTCAGTCATTATATGTGAAACTTCAGTGAAACAACACCAATAAGCATAAAAAAACTTGTGGTTTTTAGATCTGAAAAAGTAATGTGTAACATAAAAATAAAAACGAGATCTAAAAAATAAAAACATGTATTCAGGAAAAAAAACTTCACTGAAAAAAATGTGTAACTTCAGTGAAAAAATGTGTAACTTCAGTGAAAAAAATGTGTAACTTCAGTGAAAAAAATGTGTAACTTCAGTCATTTGTAACTTCAGTTAATAAAAGTGTAACTTCAGTCATTTTATGTGAAACTTCAGTCATTTTATGTGAAATTTCAGTAAAAAAAATGTGTAACTTCAGTCATTTGTAACTTCAGTTAATAAAAGTGTAACTTCAGTCATTTTATGTGAAATTTCAGTCATTTTATGTGAAATTTCAGTAAAACAACACTACTAACCACAAAAAAGTAACAAACATAAAAAATTTGAAATATAAAAACGAGATCTAAAAAATAAAAACATAGATTCAAAAAAAAAAGGGTGGTGAAGATACGACATGAAAGAAGAGATAAGAAAAAAAGAAAAAAACAAGATCTAAAAATAATGGTGCATATCTGAAAAAAGAAAAAAAGAAAAGAGAAAAGAAGAAGAAGAAGAGAAGAGGCGGCAGGAGAGGGCGGCGAGAAGGAGGCACGGCGAGGAACATGTGCGGCGGAGACGAAGCAGAAAGAAGTAGATTTGAAAAAAAAAAAAATTTTTTTTTTTTGGCCGGTGGTGGCGGCCGGCGGCCGATGGTGGCCGGAGGTGGGAGATGAAAGAAGGTGATGAATGTTTATGAATTTTTTGGGTTTTTGAATTTTTTGGGTTTTGAATTGTTTGGGTTTTGATTTTTTTGGGTTTTAGAGAGAGATGGAGAAATGAAATTATGTGGGATGAGAGAGAAGTGGTTGAGTGGAAAGTCTTATATATTGAATTAAGATGAGATTAGTGGTTAATTAATAAAGATGAGAGAGAGTGAAAAATTAGCCCACTAATCCATTTTTGAGAGCTTCAATCTCAGTCATCCATCTCCAAGATCCAAGGGCCTATAAAAGGACTTATGGACTCACCTTTCCTAAGAGGACTTACATGATCCTTTCTCTCTCTCTCTCTCTATATATATATATATAGGCAAGTTATAATGAGTCCACCTTTAAAATTGAGTCCATGAGTCCTCATCTTGGCCATTGGATGAAGATGATGGAGGGACAAGATTAGAACAAGATGGATGGTCAAAATTAAAACAAAAATGGATGGACAAGATTAGAATAAAATGAAGGGACAAGATTAGAACAAAATGAGTGGATTTTATTGACTTCCACCTACATTACGAGTGTAACTTCAACCATTATTTTTGTAAATTTAAGCTAAAATGTGATTTTGACTATGTAAATTTGAATTTATGTAACTTTAAACAAGTTTATGTGATTTTAGATTTTTTATGAGAGTAACTTTAGTCATTAAAAGTGTAACTTCAACCATTATTTTTGTAACTTTAAATTAAAATGTGATTTCGACTATATAAATTTGAATTTATTTAAGTTTATGATAAATTTATATGATTTTTGCCTTTTTATGAGAGTAACTTTAGTCATTGAAAGTGTAACTTCAACCATTATTTTTGTAACTTTAAATTAAAATATGATTTTGACTATATAAATTTGAATTTATATAATTTTTAAACAAATTTATGTGATTTTAGTTTTTTATGAGTGTAACTTTAATTCTTAATTGTGTAACTTTAAGTTAAAATATGAATTAATTTTAATATTTTAATAAGTGTAACTTTAACCTTTATTAGTGACACTTCATTTATTAACTGTGTAACTTTAGTCATTTATAGTGTAACTCATGTTTATGTAACTTTAGTCTTTTCTAGTGTAACTTCAGTCCATACTAATGTAACTATAGTCATTAATTAAGTAACTTCAGTCCATAATTGTGCAACTTTAGTCCATAATTGTGCAACTTTAGTCCATAATTGTGCAACTTTAGTCCATACTAGTGAAACTTTAGTCCATACTAGTGAAACTTTAGTACATACTAGTGAAACTTTAGTACATACTAGTGCAACTTTAGTACATAATTGTGAAACTTTAGTACATGCTAGTAAAACTTTAGTACATACTAGTGAAACTTTAGTACATACTAGTGAAACTTTAGTACATACTAGTGAAATTTTAGTACATAATTGTGAAAGTTTAGTACATAATAGTGAAACTTTAGTACATGCTAGTGAAACTTTAGAAGTGAAACTTTAGTACATACTAGTGAAACTTTACTACATACTAGTGAAACTTTAGTACATACTAGTGTAACTTTAGTATATACTAGTGTAACTTCAGCCCATACTAGTGTAACCCCCCTCCTCCGTCACCAACAACTATAATCGACCAACAACAACAAAAAAACCTAGATCTAATATCTAATAAAAAAAGAAAAATATAAAGAGATCTAAAAAAAATCCACCAAACAAGGAGATCTAAAATAAAAAAAAATCCACCAAAATCCTCAAAAAAAAAAGACCAAAAAACGAGATTTAAAATAAAAATTAGAAAACATAAGAAATAAAAAACGAGATAAAAAAAAACAAAGGGAATCTGGAAAAAAAAAAAGGTGTAACTTTAGTACTTAATAGTGAAACTTTAGACCTTAATTGTGTAACTTTAGATCTTAATTGTGTAACTTTAATTATAAAACTAAACAAATAAAAAAGCAGAGATCTAAAATAAAAAAATCCACCAAACACCCAAAATAAAAATGAGACCAAAAAAGTAAAAAAATGAGATTTAAAATAAAAATAGAAAATACATAAGAAATTTTAGAAATAAAAAACAAGATATAAAAAAAAAGTGAATTTGAAAAAAAAATACAAAGTAGTTTTAGGAAAGAAAATAGAAAATAAAATAAGAAAACATAATAAATATGGAAAAATAAAAAACAAGATTTGAAAGGGTGGTGGTTAGTTTTTTTTTTTTTTACTTTTTCAGATGTAGAAGGGTGGTGATTTTTTTTGGTTTTCAGATCTAAATCGTGGTAGTTTGAGTTTTTAATTTCAAATGTAAGAATGGTGATGGTGGGTGAAGGGCGGCGTGAGAAAAGGGAGAGTAGGAGCAGCGGCGGAAGGAAGCTGGCAGGGAGGAGGTGGAAGGAAGGGAGGACGGTGGAGGAGAGGAGGCGAGCATGGAGGAGCACGGTGGCGTAGCAGTGGCGGCGAAAGGATGAGGACGGTGGAGAAGAGCAGCGTAGGAGGCGGTGGAGACGGGGACAGCGGCGCGCGGAAGGAGGAAGGAAGGAGGTGGCGGTGGCGGTGTTGGGAGAAATCCGGTGGGGGTGGTGGTTTTTTGGCTTTTTTTTTAGAGGATGTTAGAGAGAGAAGGGAGGTAGAAAGAGAATGGTAAGATGTGAAAATGAGAGAAATGGTGTAGGTAAAAGGTATTTATATTAGGGTTGGAGGGGAATTAGATTGTGTGTTTCTCATCATCTTGACCATCCATTTTTGTTTAATCCTAGCCTTTTATCCTCTTGATCCAAGGGTTTAGATGAGGACTCAAGGACTCAAAAGGAAGGGAGGACTATATATATATATATAGAGAGAGAGAGAGAGAGGAAGGATCATGTAAGTCCAATTTCATTTAGTGAGTCTATGAGTCCTCCTAGAGGCCCTTGGATCTTAAAGATCAATGGCTGAGATTAAAACAAGAAAATGTCATTAGGATGGTGTTAATCCCCCTCTCTCTCATCCCCACTAATTAAATCACTAATACATACCTAATCCAATCTCAATCAAACCCTAATATTTATACCCTTTCCTCACCTTTGTCTCTCATTTTAACCTCCTCCATTCTCTCTCTACCTCCCTTATCTCTCATCAATACTCTCAAAAAAACAAACCCAAAAAAAACAATCCAAAACTCATCCCACATGACACCCCCACATCCACCACACGACACCCTCACCACCCGCCACCCGCCACCACCAAAACCGCCTCCCATCTACCACAAAAAAAGATCCCACCACCAAAACCACCCTCTCCAGTCCCCTCGCCGCCTCCTCCACCGCACTCCCTTCCTTCTCCTTCCTCCACCACCTCCTGCCTCCTTACTCCCTGCTCCCTGCCACGGCCTGTCACGGCCGTCCTCCATACTCCTTACTCCCTGCCACGGCCGTCCTCCGCTCTCCTCCTCTCCTACTCCGGCCACGGCCTGCCACGGCCGTCCTCCGCTCTCCTCCTCTCCCGCCGCCTCCACTCCTCTTTCTACCGCCACTCTCCTTTCTTCTCCTTTCTTCTCCTTTCTTTTCTTTTTTTCTTTCCCAGATCCGGTTTCTTGGCCTTGTTGTTCTGATATTTTTTTTTTCCATTTCTTTCTCTAAGATCTATTATTTACTTCTTCTTTTTTTCTCTTTTTTTTCAGATATTGTTTTGTATAATTGTTTTGTTTATTTTTTCTTTTCTTTTTTATTTTCAGATCTGAAAAAGTGTGTCAAACTTATCTATTAAAGTATCACATATTGTCTATTAAAGTTACACATATTGTAAATTAAAGTAACACAGATTCTCTATTAAAGTTACACACCTTATTTAATAAAGTCACATATATGGTCTATTAAAGTAACACAATTTATTTATTAAAGTAACACAAAATGACCTTAAAGTTTACACTTGTTGATAGTATTAAAATAACACACATTATTTACATCGTTTTTTTCCAGATCTGATTAAAGTAACATGTTTTTTAAAAATTAGATCTCGTTTTTTTTTTGTGTTTGATGTTATTTTTTTTTTTTATATATTTAGAATCAATGTTTTTATTTTATATCTTGTTTTTATATTTCAAAATTTTTATGTTTGTTTCTTTTTCAGATCTCAAAAATCACCATTTTTTTGTGGTTAGTGTTGTTGTTTCACTGAAATTTCACATATAGTAACTGAAGTTTCACATATAGTAGCTGAAGTTTCACATATAATAACTGAAGTTTCACTTTTATTAACTGAAGTTTCATTTTTAGTAACTGAAGTTTTTATGTTTTTATTTTTTAGATCTCATTATGATTTTGCTTAAGTTACACTATTATGTTTTGATTTTAGTATGATTGATGGTGTATTTGGACTGAAGTTACACTATTTTGTATTGAAGTTACATTATTTTGAACTGAAGTTACATTATTTTGGACTGAAGTTACACTATTTTGGACTAAAGTTACACTAGTAATGACTAGAGCTGGCCAACATTGCGGGTCGGCCCGGCCCACACTGGCCCGGCCCGCCTAACCGGGCTCCAACTTCCCCGGCCCGCTGGCCCGCTACCCCAGCCCGCCCAACCCGCTCCCCCAAACCGGGCCGGTCCCGGGCTCCATTTTCCCCGGCCCACACCCCCAGCCCGCCCAGCCCGCCCTGACCCGCACCCATTTTTTTCCCAATCGGGCCGGTCCAGGGCCACCAAATCCCCAGCCCGGCCCGGCCTGGCCCGCACCCCTCTGGCCCGCAGTGTGGGCTCGGGCTCCCTCTCCCACAACCCGGCCCGCTTCCAGCCCGGCCCGGCCCGCTGCAGCCCGGCCCGCTGTACACCTCTAGTAATGACTAAAGATAACATGTATTAAAATTTCATTATTAAAAATTGAAGTTACACTTTTAAGGACTGAAGTTACACTTTTAGGGACTGAAGTTACACTATTAAGATACAGAAGTTATACTATTAACAGACTGAAGTTATGCTTGAAGTTGTACAATTAAGAACTGAAGTTACACTTGTAAAGATTGGAGTTACCATCATAAAAAGGTTCAAATCATATAAATTGTCTTAAAGTTACATAAATTCAAATTCATATAGTCGAAATCACATTTTAGCTTGAAGTTACACAAATAATGATTGAAGTTACACTCAGAAAAAGGCTAAAATTACATAAACTTGTCTTCAAGTTTCATAAATTCAAATTTATGTCGTCAAAATCACATTTTAGTTTGAAGTTACAAAAATAATGGTTGAAGTTACACTCGTAGTGACTGAAGTTACACTTATAAAAAAGCTAAAATCACATAAACTTGTCTTGAAGTTTCAAAAATTCAAATTTATGTAGTCGAAATCACATTTTAGTTTGAAGTTACATAAATAATGGTTGAAGTGACACTCGTAATGACTGAAGTTACACTCATAAAAAGTCTAAAATCACATAAACTTGTCTTGAAATTTCATAAATTCAAATTTATATAGTGAAATCATATTTTAGTTTGAAGTTTCACAAATATGTGCTGAAGTTACACTCACAAATCTCAGAAATTCAAAAGTGCTCAAAAGTGATTAACTAAAGGCTAGAGAGAGAAAGTTAATTAATTAGTGCATAGGTAAATGATTAGTGTTAAGTGTGTTTTTGTCTCTACAATCTCATCCATCCATCTCCTTCATCCAATGGCTAGGATGAGGACTCATGGACTCACAAAAAAGGATGGACTCATAAGAACCTATCTCTATATATATATATATATATATATATATATATATATATATATATATATATATAGCTTAGTTCAATTGAGTCCACCATTTTCTTAGAGTCCTTGAGTCCTCATCCTAGCCATTGGATGAGGGAGATGGATGGCTGAGATTTGGGAGATTAAAAAATACACTTATCACTAATTAATTACCTATGCACTAATTAATTAACTTTCTCTCTCTAGCATTTAATTAATCACTTTTTAAACACTTTTAAGCACTTTTGAGCTGCTGAGATTTATGAGTGTAACTTTGATGCTTGCGAGTGTAACTCTAATGTTTTAGAGTGTAACTTTAAGTTTTTAAGGCGGTTTGTATACAAAAATTTGAATTTAAACAATTTTAACACCTTACGAGTGTAACTTTGATGCTTTTCGAGTGTAACTCTAATATTTTCGAGCGTAACTTTAAATTTTAAAGACGGTTTTGATATAATAATTTGAATATATATACTTTTAACATTCTACGAGTGTAACTTTGCTGATTTTCGAGTGTAACTTTAATATTTTTTAGACGGTTTTGTATAAAAATTTGAATTTATATAATTTTGACATTTTACGAGTGTAACTTGGATGATTTTCGAGTGTAACTTTAATATTTTTTTAAGACGGTTTAGTACTTATAAATTTAAATTTATATAACTTTTTACATTTTACGAGTATAATTCAAACATTTTAGGAGTGTTACTTTAATTTTTTTTAAGACGGTTTTGTACATAAAAATTTGAATTTATATAATTTTAACATTTTACAAGTGTAACTTTGATGATTTACGAGTGTAACTCTAATATTTTACGAGTGTAACTTTAGTAATTTTAGGTCATTTTGAGTGGAATTTTTTTAATTTTATTACATGTTGAATCTACGTAATTTACTACAAATTTATGAGTGTTACTTTAGTCCTTTATGAGTGTAACTGTAGTCCTCTATGAGTGTAACTGTAGTCCTCTATGAGTGTAACTGTAGTCCTCAATGAGTCTAACTGTAGTCCTCTATGAGTGTAACTGTAGTAAAAACTATGTAAAAAGCAAGGTACATCTAGAAAAAGGTAGATCTAGAAAAAAAATTTAAAAACAAGAGTAAAAACTAAAAAAAGAAACAGATCTGACATCAACAAGTGTAACTTTTAAGGTCATTTTGTGTTACTTTAATAAATAATGTGTGTTACTTTAATACAAGATATATGTGACTTTAATAAATAAAATGTGTAACTTTAATAGCTGGTATATGTGACTTTAATAAATAAGATAGGTAACTTTAATAGAGAATTTGTGTTACTTTAATAGATAATGTGTAACTTTTTAAGATCTAGGAAAAAAAATGTTACTTTAATAAATAAAGTGTGTAACTTTAATAGAGAATTTGTGTTACTTTAATAAATGTTACTTTAATAAACCAACCCACACTTACAAAAAAGGTAGATCTAGAAAAAAATATGAAAACAAGAGTATAAACTAAAAAAAGAAACAGATCTGACATAACAAGTGTAACTTTAAAGGTCGTTTTCAAGGTCATTTTGTGTTACTTTAATAGTGTTACTTTAATAAATAATGTGTGTTACTTTAATAAATGATATATGTGACTTTATTACATAAAATGTGTAACTTTAATAAATAAAATGTGTAACTTTAATAAACGATATATGTGACTTTTATAAATAAAATGTGTAACTGTAATAGAGAATTTGTGTTACTTTAATAGAAGTTATTGGCACTTGACACCCCTTTTTCAGATCTAGAATTAAAAAAAAAAACACAAACCAAGATCTGAAAAAATTAAAAAAAAAAAAAACTCAATAACAACACCCACCCACCGCCACCAACCGACACAACACTACAAAGACACGCCCACCCACCACCCTAGATATCCCAGCCACCACCCACTGACACACGAAACACCAGCAACAACAACAACAACAACAACAACAACAACAACAACAACAACAACAACAACAACAACAACGACAAAACACAAAAACAGATCTGGGTTTACTCAGATCTGAAAAAAAAAAAACAAAAGAAGAAGAAGGAAAGAGCGAAAGAGGAGCAGCGGCGGAAAGGCGGACAGAGGGAAGGAGGCAAAGAGAGACGGCGGACAGAGGGAAGGAGGCGGAAAGAGGCGGCAGAGGGCGAAGGCGGCGGACAGGGGAAGAGTGGAGGAAGAGGTGGTTAGATCTGAAATTTAAAAAAAAAATGAAGATTGGTGGTGGTAGTGGTGGTGGCTGCTGCGGGAAGAGGCGGTGGGTGGTGGAGGAGATGCGGCAGACGGTTGTTGAGGTGGCAGTGGGCCGCCACTTTTCACGGTGGTGGGTGATGGTAATGGGTGTTTGTGGTGGAGGAGATTGGTTGTGGAGGAGCCGTGGGGGTGGTGAGTGTTTGTGTTTTGGTGGTTGGTTTTTTTGTGGGTGGTGGTGTCGGGTTAGTGGTGGTGGTGGGTGAGTGGAAGTGAGGAGTAATTATTTGGGATTTTGATTTATTTGGGTTTTTAGAGAGAGGAAGAGAAATGATATTATGTGTGATGAGAGAGAAGTAGTTGGGTGAAAAAATGTTATATATTGAATTAGGGTGGGGATTAGTGGTTAATTAGTAAAGATGAGAGAGAGTGGAAAATTAAGCCATTAATTACCTTTTGGGAGCACCAATCTCAGCCACCCATCCTCCTTCATCCAATGGTCCAAAATAGGACTTAAGGACTCTAAGGAATGGGGTGGACTCAATTGATCTTTCCTCTATATATATATTGATAATAATAAATGTTTAATTTACTATGTGTGATTATTGATTATCATTGTTGTTATTTTCTGATAATTTATTTATATAACATATATATATATATATTTAAATGTAGATACATAATAACATGAAAAGATTAGAACGACGGTGGATGTATGAAAGATTAGACGAAAAAAAGAAACCCAAGCTGATATTTGCAAATGGGGTGAAAGAGTTTATTGAATTCGCGGAACAATCTAGTGAGTTTAAGGATTTAGGCGGTGAAATGAGGTGTCCATGTAAGAAATGTGATAACTTAGCTTTTAAATCGAAAAGGGAGGTTCAAAATCATCTATGGTCGAATGGTTTTACTGATAATTATTATGTATGGAAGTATCACGGTGAGAAACTGGCTACCGAAGAAAGTTCAAGTAGTATCGTAGTTAGTGAGAATCCTTACCGGGAGTTGGTTGAAGATGCATTACGTGATAATGTTGAGCAAATAATGGAGGCTCGACTTAATCCCGAATGGCAGAAACAGGTCACGAGGCGGATTACCTCACTTGTTAATGGCCTCAAGTATAACAAAAATAGGCCGGATTGGGTGCCTGAAACTTGGTGGGAAAACATTAAAAATAGGCCCGAAAGCGATCCTGAATTTGCCAAGAAGTCTAACATAAACAAGGTTAATAGACGGTCAGGTGGCGAGAAAGCTTTGGGCACCCATACTCTAGGCCGGAAGATTTGTGCTGATGCGTTTAAAGAATTGGTAAGTCCTTTATTTTTTTTACTTCACAAATTGCATATTAATTATGAAGGATTAATATTGCCGATATATTACTTAATGTTTTTATACTACTTTCAGGTTGATCCTACGCCGTACAAATTGTTTGAGAAAACAAAAAAAACAAGAAGGGCGAGTGGGTTAATCCTAGAGCTGTTAAGATAAACGTAAGTTTGTCTAATAATTACTAAGAAGTTTTTTTTTTATATCCAATTTTAATACTCTTTATTAGCTTCGTTTTGTTTCGATTACTTAATGTTTTTAATTATATAATTTTTTTTTATGTTGGTTCAGGAAGCTTACACCGAGGAGATGAGTCAGCCAACGTCAACTGGCGAGACTCCAGACGAATTCCGTGCATTTTACAAAGCGGTAGATGGATTCGATAAGAAGTCGAGGCTCTTCGGGATGGGAGACAAGGGGAAAGAAGTGTGGTATGATCCACCTTGCAACAAAAGTGCACGCGCATCTTTCTCCTACAATCCTACAGATTACACTCGATTCGCAAGTGAGAATACTCAAATGAAGGAGCAATTGAATGCACTTGCGAATGAACGAGAACATGAGAGAGCCGCCCGACTTGCCCTTGAAGCACAAGTTTGGGCCAATCAAAAACAAGTGGATCACCAAGCCGCGCAAATGGCAGCCATGCAAGCGGCTATGATGAGATTTCTTCCCCTGGACTTGTGCAACAACTTCCCTCCTCCACGTCCAAGAGATGACAACGCGGACGACGGGCACGGTTTTGGAGGAGCTCCCGTTACCCCCTTAGGTTAGTAATTTATCATCTACCTAAGTTAGGGAACCCGTTGAATTTGTAAGCTTGTAAAAACAAAGTTGTATGAATTTGTTTAACATTTTATGTAATGAATTCTTTTTCCAATTTCCATCGATCTTCCCCTTTATTTTTATTGCCTTTTGTTGATTCCCGACCATGCGGTCGATGTGAGTATGAATTACCGCTTTGCGGTGAACGTATGTATTTTCTGTATTGCAGGTTTTGTTGAAATTTTCACCGTTTAAAACAATGCAAAAAACGCATTGTGGCTGGACAGCAGGCTGCTGTATCCAGCCACTAGTCTATTAAGTACTGACGGAAAATCCGTCAGGAAAGTCAAGATTATCTTGACTATACTGACGGATTTTCCGTCAGTAAGTCAAGTCAATCTTGACTTTACTGACGGATTTTCCGTCAGTACAGTCAAGTCAATCTTGACTTTACAATTGAATTGACTGACGCAACTTCCGTCAGTAGGCCGTCATGAGTCCAATTTCTGACGGAAATTCCGACAGAAGTCTTTTTTTCGTTACCAATTGAAGTGACGCACGTTACCGACGGAAATTCCGTCAGTAATTGATATTACTGACGGATTTTCGGTGTTAACTGACGGATTTTGTCCGTCAGTTTCCCGAGTTCGTTTTGTAGTGAATACTGTATGTGGTACTGTATTTAATACTATAACTGTATTTTGCTAAACGTAACGTGAATAAATTCGATAAACATTGCATAAAGTTTATGCCTGATATCATACATTTACTGGAATTCCTGTTGGACAGGGGCGTAACTAAGTGGGCTAGCAGAGACGATAATCGAAAAATTGAATTTTTTTTGTTAAAATAAATTTGCACCCTTCTAACTTTAACTCCTGGTTTCGCCACTACGGTCATCGGACTTTTAAGATGTCTGTTGCTTCAGCTTCTCAATTAGAGGATTTCTGCTGTTAAGATGTAGGGAATACATAAATATGTCCAGCCTTTGCTGTTGTTAGTTATTGGATGAGGTGCTGAGTTTAATCTGTTCCGGTTTTCAATTTTAGGCTAGATTACGCAATTGATGCTCCTCTTGAATTCATTTTGGGTTCTTTTTGGAAATTGTGTCTAATTCGGTTAATTAGTTTTGCTTGCAAGAGTCTTTTGATATGTTTTACTTAAATGTCAGGAAAATTTTACTTTATCTCAAAGCTAGAGATAGATAATGCGGATAATTAAACTGAGACAAAGTTAGTATATAATAAATTAACAGAGAGATGAAGATAAACTTATGCCACTATGTGCCGAGCCTCGTAAACTGATTAATTGATGTTAATATGGAAACCTGATTGTTTATGTTAGCTAGTGTGAAATGTATATGATCCACCATTAAAGTAGCTTGAAGAAACACAAGGAGTTGTTCTAGAGAGAGAAAGTAGTTAGAAGAATTGAGTAAATAGAAAGTTGTTATTGTATTAAGTTAATGATGAATGTAAAGCAGTAAGGTATATATACAAACTAGAGTAAGTAACACATATTACACATTAGCAAACTCTATTATTCAACATGACCCCTTCAAGCTGGATGGAGTGGAATGAGACGAAGACCAAGCTTGGAAGATAAAAATTGGTGTTGTTGCGTCCCTAGGGGCTTAGTCATAATGTCTGCTAGTTGCAACCCATTTCTTACATGTATTGGATGC
This sequence comes from Heliosperma pusillum, assembly GCA_022085475.1. Lineage (NCBI taxonomy): Eukaryota > Viridiplantae > Streptophyta > Magnoliopsida > Caryophyllales > Caryophyllaceae > Heliosperma > Heliosperma pusillum. The sequence continues at coordinate 16,145 of JAIUZE010012267.1, read as the reverse complement.
AATAAACCTTCTTCAAATTTATCACGAACAAAGTGACAATCGACATTTAAATGCTTTGTTCGCTCGTGAAAGACTGGGTTTGCAGAAATATGGAGTGCTGCTTTATTGTCACAAAACAGTGCTATAGGAAGTGGAACTTGGACATGAAAATCTCGTAGTAATGCTTCAAGCCAAACTAACTCAGCAGAAGTATAGGACATACTCCTATACTCTGATTCAGCAGTACTACGACTGATTGTTTTCTGTTTCTTAGTCTTCCATAAAATAAGAGATTGTCCCAAGAAAACAGCATAACCACTAAGTGCTTTACAACTGAAAACACATGCTCCCCAGTCAGCATCACAATAGGATGTCAGTGTCAGGTCATTTGCTGCTGGATAAAACAGTCCTGTATTAATGGTGCCTTTCAAACATTTAACAATGTATAAGGCTGCATTCATGTGTGGCTTTCTTGGTAAACTCATGAATTGAGTAAAATGTTGCACGGAGTAGGAGATGTCAGGTCTTGTCAAGTTTAAGTAAAGTAACCTACCAATTAAGTGTCTATACTGCTCAGGCTCTTCCATCAACTCCCCATCCTCTGTGGAAAGCTTTAATCCTTTGGGTAAAGGAAAGCTTGTTGCAGTACACTCTTCCATGTGCAAATCTGTCAAAATATCTGCTATGTACTTTCTCTGGTTCAACATTAGACCTTTCTAATTTCTTGCTACCTCTAGTCCCAAGAAATAACGCATCAACCCCAGGTCCTTGATGGTAAATTGGTCACCCAACCCTTTCTTAACTGCTTCAATTCCTTTTACATTATCTCTTGTTAGCAATATGTCATCAACATATACCAAAGCTATCATAAAACCTTTTGAATTATGCTTCAAAAACAATGAGTAGTCTTCTCTGGACTGAGTAAATCCCTGACTCTTCAAATATTTGGTTAATTCAATGTTCCATTGGCGTGAAGCTTGCTTTAGACCATAAATCGACTTTTTAAGTTTGCAAACTTGACCCTTTGTAGCATGATACCCTTGAGGAGGTACCATATACACTTTTTCATCCAAAAAACCATGCAAAAAAGCATTATTAATATCTAACTGATATAAATCCCAACCTTTGGCAGAGGCAAGTGCAAGTAAAGTTCTCACAGTGGTGAACTTCTGTGAGAACTTGGCTACTGGTGAAAAAGTATGCTTGTAATCTTTATCCTTAACTTGATTGTAACCCTTGGCTACTAATCGAGCTTTGTATCTCTCAATGCTACCATCAGGTCTATGTTTAACTTTGAAGACCCATTTGGATCCTATGGCTTTATGGCCAGAAGGGAGAGGAACTAAGTCCCAAGTTTTGTTACTTTCAAGAGCAGCAATCTCTTTTGACATAGCAGAGACCCATTCAGGGTTTTGTGTTACCTGCTGTTAGGTGGATGGTTCCACTGCAGCAAGGACATTAGCCAGAAAAGCAATGTATGCAGGATCATAATCAGTAAGATCTTGCAACATTTTCACATGAAATGAAGAGGAAACATAATCCTCTTGGTTTGAATGAAACTGAAGAGATGATTTTTGTAATGGACAACCCTTCAGCCTTGTGGATAACTGTCTAGGCATGATTAATTTTCTCACACCAATGTCATTACATTGTCTAACTGGTGTGTCTTCAGAATGAACTGAAGGTTCTAAGGAAGGAATACTGTTGTTGGAAGATAAAACATGATATGTATTGTGATGATCAGAATGAATAGAATCATTATCATGTGATTGATTATTATGTGAGTTATTACTTTGAATATGTGATGCATCATCAGAATCTGAAAAAAATTGTGTATTATTTGAAGTATTATCATTTTGTGTAGTATTATTATGAAGAAGAAAAGCATCCTGAGAAGAATCCATGTTATTGAAGGGTGTCCAAGAGTTTGAAACAGGATTAACCACTACAATATTATCAGGATAAACAGAAGAAAGAGGAAGTTCAGAGTCCTTAAAAGGAAAGATGTCCTCTTTGAATAAAACATCTCTATTGACAAAAACTTTGTGATTATTCAAGTCATAAAGTTTATATCATTTTTCACCATATGGGTACTCAATAAAAACACACTTCCTAGCTTTTACTCCAAACTTGTCCTTAGAAGTTTTTGGCATTGAGGCATAACATAAGCATCCAAATATTCTCAACTCTTCATGAGTGGGTATCTGATGAAAAAGTATCTCAGAAGGGGATTTCCACTGCAGTATTGGAGTAGGCATTTTGTTGATAAGGTAAGTAGCTGTCAAGATACATTCACCCCAAAACTTTAGTGGCAAATTAGCATGGATTTTTAGAGCTCTAGCTGTCTCAACTAGGTGTCTATGTTTGCGTTCCACTCTCCCATTTTGTTGAGGCTTGCCAACTATGCTTTTCTGATGAATCACCTCTCTTCTTTAAACATAGCACCACACGTTTGTTGTACAAACTCTGTCCCATGATCAGTCCTAAATATCTTGATAGGTCGGCCAAACTGAGTTTGTACCATAGTCATATAATCCATAATCAAGCTTGGTACTTGACCTTTATTTTGGATCAAATATGTCCAAGTGCATCTAGATCTATCATCAACAATAGTGAGAAAATATGTAGCCCTATTGAGGCTAGGCACCTTATATGGACCCCAAAGGTCCATGTGCACTAAATCAAAACATTCCAATGCCATTGACAAACTTTTTGGAAAAGGAAAATTATGATGCTTAGAGAAAACACAAGTTTCACAAAAGAAATTTTGTACCCCAACTAAGGGATTATTAGATACATGCTTAAGTTTTTCAACAGATGAGTGTCCAAATCTAGCATGCATTAATTCTAGTTCTGCAGTTTTGCTGCTAAAACAAGTAGAAGTAAAGAACTTGTCTATGGCATTACATCCATGATGAACTAGATGTTTATTCAAAACTATATTAGTACTGGAGCAATCTAATTTCAACAGATAGAGTCCTTCAATCTTCTTAACAACTGCCTTATTGACCTTACTTGAAAGGTCCTGAAAAAGGCAGCAATCTTTAGTAAACACCACTGTTAGTTGAGACTTCTCTAACAGTTTACCTACTGACAATAGATTCTGCTTAAAGTCAGGCACAAGAAGAACAGGAGATAGACATAAGTCTGGTGTTAACCTCATAGTACCTGCTTTCCTTACAACCTTAATGGTTCCATCAGGTAATGAAACATGAATAGGTCTGGTTAAATTGTTCACATCATGCATGTTATATGTGAGCATAGAGTGTCATGTGGTCTGAAGCTTCTGTGTCAATAATCCAGGTAGACACACAAGGAAATGTAGATGCTGCATGAACATAAGAGATAGGAACAGTACCTGCACAGTTCAAGGAAGAAACTGCAGGTTTTTCAGACATAGATCTCATGATCTTCTGATAGATTGAATTAGCCATGTTGTTGAATAAATCTGGATCCATACCAACACCAACATCAGAAGAATTAACTATTGTAGAAGAAGCACCAGGTTTAAAAGCTAAAGGTGTAGCTTCTTTATCTTCATTATGATCATCCTGAACAATGTCCACATTATGAGCAGATCTTCTGTACACATTGGTACCCTTCTGAAAGTGAACATATGCCCTGTTTTTGTATGCCCCTTTGCCCTTGTATGACCTGTTGTTGGACTGATTTAAAAGTAAAAAACAATACTCCATGATGTGCCCTTTCTTACCACAATGATAACAAGTCTTCAACTTATGGCAACCATTTATGTCATGACCTTTATGCCCACAATGAGAACAAGTTTTGACAGTATTTTCATATTCTTCATGGTCAATTCTTGGCTTCTTCCATTGTGACTGTCTAGAATCAGAATTCCCAGAACTTGCATAAGCATTTGCTTCACTTAGCACATCAACTGCATCAGAAATTTGCTTTTGCCTTTCTATCTTTTGAAGTAGTGCAAAAGCTTTATTTAATGGAGGCAATGGCTCCATTGAAAGTATGTTGGTTTTAGTGCCCTCATATCCACTATTTAACCCCATCAAGAACTGAATTAGTTTTGCACTGGTTTCCCTATCCAGCATACGTTTAAGAAGTTGGCAAGAACATGCATTCAAAGCACCACAAGTACACACATGGATAGGATCAAGATTATCTAGGGTTTCTCATGTTCTTTTGAGTTTATTATAGTACTCCACTAGAGGTGTGTTTGACTGAGAAGTATCACTAAGATCTTTCCTTAACTGGTAAACTTCAATTCCATTAACCTGACCATGCCTCTCAAGCAATTCAGACCACAATTCATGTGCACTACGAGCATATTCAACTGTATCACGAATCTCAGGAGTCAAGGAATTTTTCAGCCATTGCATCACCATGTGATCACATCTTATCCATTGATGATAAGATTTAACAGTTCGCACAGGTTGTTTACATGTTCCATCAACAAAACCTTCCTTATTTTTAGCAATTAAAGCTACATAAGCCTCTCTTTTCCATGAAAGAAAACGAGTCCCATTAAAACGATCACTTAAAATAGACTGACTAGGTTGATCAGACTGAGACAAGAACAGAGGATCATCAAAAGTATCATAATTCGCAGTTCGTTGTGGAGGATTAACAGTCATGATGTAGAATTCTAAAAGTAATCTAGGTTTAAAGGAAAATGAAATTAACAATTGAAACCTCAAGAAAATTTGCGGAAGTAAGATCAAGAATCAAGAAAATCAAGAATCAAGAATCAAGAAGAAAACAATTGATCATGAATGATGATCAACAAATTCCGATTAAAGAAAATCGAATCACAGAAGTAATGATTACGAGGAAAAAAAAACGACGAAGAAATTCGAAGAGATCGAATTATACCAACTGAATAAAGGAGAATACAGCTAGAAGAAGAAGAAATTCTTGTGTAAGTATTCCAGAAACATCACCGTGTCGTCTGATACCATGTGAAATGTATATGATCCACCATTAAAGTAGCTTGAAGAAACCCAGGGAGTTGTTCTAGAGAGAGAAATTAGTTAGAAGAATTGAGTAAATAGAAAGTTGTTATTGTATTAAGTTAATGATGAATGTACAGCAGTAAGGTAAATATACAAACTAGAGTAAGTAACACATATTACACATTAGCAAACTATATTAGTCAACAGCTAGTTTAGTCTAAATATATTTGTTGTGTGCTATAATATTGCAGGTGTATATGATGCACGACATAAGCCTATTTAAGGCTACCGATGAATAATGATCTATCGATTGAAGAGTATGGATGTTAGTTTTTTTTTCTGTCGTTGAATATATTATCGCTTGTTCCTTTAAGTCTATTAATCATCACTTTCGTTGCGTTGTGATCCAAAAATGATGAGATGGTCAATATTGGTCGAAGCAACAGTCGTAGGGACTGTTAAAAAGTTCAACAAGGCTCGCAGATTTTTAATTCAACTCGGAGTAGGAATCAAATAAGATAATATTATTATTATTAGGTTGAATAAAGGGTTTTTTAAAACCGGTATTATTAGTTTTCCTAATTGTAATAGTAGTATTTTATTTCCTTGTTTATTTTAGGAGTCTAGTTTATTTCCTAATTCCTGTTAGATTAAAATAAGGCAGCTAGGTAGGTTAATAGCTAATATAAATAGAAGTCATATGTATTGCTTATGATACGAAAATTACTCAAAGAATAAGATTCGTTAACTTGCAGCGGAAACAGACTATGTCACAGTCGTGGAGACTGTTGATTCTGGTAGAGATATGGCTAAAGTAACAGTGTTAATGACTGTGGTATGGAAACTAACAGATGGAACAGTCTGAGTGACTGTTGCAACAAACAGAACACGAACAACCACAAAAAAGAACAAAACTGGAACAGACTGGATGACTGTTGCAACAAACGGAAACAAACTATGATACGAAAATTATGATACGTTAACAAGAACAACCACACACTATTTCCTTGTTTATGATACGACAATTACTCAAAGAGTAAGATTGGTTAACTTGCAGTGGAAACAGACTATGTAATAGTCGTGCAGACTGTTGATTCTCGTTGAAACTGGAACAAGTAAGAGTGATAAGAACTGTGATCTGGAAACACACGGATGTAACAGTCTGGATGACTGTTGCAACGAACAGAAACAATCACGATCAAACGAATAAGCACGAACAAACACTAACACGAACAAAAGATATTTGCTCAATCTAGACCTATAGATTGAACAAATATCCTTTGTTCGTGTTAGTGTTTGTTCGTGCTTATTCGTTTGATCGTGATTGTTTCTGTTCGTTGCAACAGTCATCCACACTGTTACATCCGTGTGTTTCCAGATCACAGTTCTTATCACTGTTACTTGTTCCAGTTTCAACGAGAATCAACAGTCTGCACGACTGTTACATAGTCTGTTTCCGCTGCAAGTTAACGAATCTTACTCTTTGAGTAATTTTCGTATCATAAGTGGCATCAGAGCTTTGGCTCTTGATTCCCCTAAATCTAGACGGTCCTAGGTTTCAAATCCAAGTTATAAGTGAATTTCTAATTGCGATTAGAGTTCAAGAGTTAAACTCGAGCGAGGTAGTTTGAGGGTTAATCGGTTTTGATTACGTGGTACTGTTTTCCAAAATAAAAAAAATAATTACTGTTCACGTGTGCTATTCATCCGAAAAAAAATAAAGAGAGAGAAAAAGAGATGATGGGAGTATTCTTATTAGAAAGCATCTACGAGGACAATGTTAAGTTTGATCCAACATTGCCTCCTATTTTTGACGATTATCTTGAAGAGGGAACATGTGATATTCTTGATTATGAAATTGCACGATCTATAAATTTTTATAAGGTCAATTTTGAAGAAAAGGAACGATATCAGCTTTCGTTTGACAAGATTATAGGTGACGCATGTTACAGTTGTTTAAGAGAACTGAGAGATGATTTTGATAATCTCGATCAAGATGGGTGGCAGGATGGAAGCAAGTTAAGATGGTACAAGAGGACTTGGGAATCCAACTTATTACTAATAATTGTCATCAGTTTTGCATCTGGACTTGTAAGGTTGGTATTTGCTACTGGAGGGTTAAGACTACATGAATTGAGGACAATTCCTTTCGAAGGGGGAGGGGATGATCCAAAAATGATGAGATGGTCAATATTGGTCGAAGCAACAGTCGTAGGGACTGTTACAAAGTACAACAAGGCTCGCAAATTTTTAATTCAACTCGGAGTAGGAATCAAATAAGATAATATTATTATTAGGCTGAATAAAGGGTTTCCTAAAACCGGTATTATTAGTTTTTACTAATTGTAATAGTAGTATTTTATTTCCTTGTTTATTTAGGAGTCTAGTTTATTTCCTAATTCTGGTTAGATTAAAAAAAGACAGCTAGGTAGGTTAATAGCTAATGTAAATAGAAGTCATATGTATTGCTTATGAGGAAGATTTGAATAAATAAGAAAAAGACAAAACATTGATGTTGCAATTGTGCTATCCGGATCGACGCGTTTCGTTCCAAACCTAGTTCTTGTTTGACGTGCTTCAAACTTTAACTCGATTGATAATCAATAGGTCTTGAGTACCAATCACCATTAAACGATCTATAGGTCTAGGTCGGTCAAATATCCCTTTGTTCGTTTGTTCTTGTTTGTGGTTGTTCGTGTGTTTCTGTTCGTTGCAACAGTCACTCAGACTGTTCCATCTGTTAGTTTCCATACCACCGTCATTAACACTGTTAGTTTAACCATATCTCTACCAGAATCAACAGTCTCCACGACTGTGACATAGTCTGTTTCCGCTGCAAGTTAACGAATCTTATTCTTTGAGTAATTTTCGTATCACGTTGTTCATTCCCACCATATATTTTTCCATTTGAAAACCGTCGGAGATGGATTTGTGCTCCTAATTTGTACCGGTCGATCTGTAAACATATGTTTTAGTCTGATACTCTTACAAGCTTGGTTATAAAAGTTGTGTCTTGGGAGCACTTGAGCAGAAGGCTCACTATGGCACTCGTCATGGTGCCTTGGTTTTTGTCGATGCTCCTTTTGTATAAGGTGCAGCTAACAAGACACAGTAGTAGACACTACACTAAGTTACTATGCAAAATGTGGGTACTTTATTATCACTTATATCTCTTTACATGCTATCTTTCTTCAAAATCCAAAAAGCGGTAGTTTTGCACAAAACTTTAGTTTTATAGTACGTGTATGTTGGCTAAAACGATGCACCTGTTGTGTTTGAGGAGCACACTTTCATTTTCACCTTGTACATTTATACACTGTGCCTTGTTGGCATCTTTCGGTCTCACTTAAGAGTTAAGACCATTGTATAGGCATCGGTTGTGAAAAAGACCCAAATCATCTCATTCACCGTCAACATTATCAATTAATTAGCCGTGGGATAGGCATCCGTTTCACAAAGGAGACCCGTATGACAGTCTTAAGTGTGGATTTGTATGTTTGATTTCCGACTAGATAAATGATCAATTTCCGACTTCAATGATTTTTTTTGTTCTTTTAGCAAGTTCTTTATTTGGACTCTAGATAAATGATCCTTATTATTCATGTTTTGGTGTAGGGATTTGACAAAGTAGAAGCTAGATTGTCACAGTGACTTTAGATTCTGAAGTTATGGTAATGATGTAGTATTACGAGTTTTTTTTTCTAAATAGGGGTTGAGCATAGAAAAAATTAACGAAGTATGGTGCGTTTGAAAGTATTTACCATTTATGGATCCACGTAGGATCGGATATGACGAAGTTAGGATAGTCGTTCAAGTCGCTACCTGGCCCAGCATCTCATCCCCTTGCTCATAATCACATATCAACCACCAAACCAAGTAAATAATTGTAATTAAACACGCATTAAATTCTCATAATCAATGTTAAATGGCCAGTGTATTAAATGTAATTAATAATTTTTAGCGCTTATAAGTACATAAAAATACTCTTGGTTTGTTGGTTATTGCATACTATTTCTTATTGATGTAGCATCCCGTGTTCGGACCCCCTACACTACTACAAAAACAGGCTATGACAACGGTTAAAAACCGTTGTAATATTAAAAAGCGGACGTTGTTAAAGCCTCCGTTGTTAAAGGTTTTAACAACGGTGTCGATTTAATGAAAATACCGTTGTGAGTAGTTTTAACAACGGTAATAAGTCGTTGTTATTACTAGATAACTGTTGTTAAAACGTGTGAATAATTATGGTGGGAAAGCTACGAGAACGGTTCTATGAAATTAAACCGTTGTTAAAGGTATGATTAATTTTGGTGGGAAGGATTATAACAACGCTTTAATTTTTCAAACCCGTTGTGAATATTGTTCATTACAACGGAGTATAATAAAGAAGCCGTTGTGGAAAGTTTTAATAACAACAGGTATTCTATAATACACCGTTGTTAAAGGTATGATAAGTTTTGGTGGGAAATATGTTACAACGCTTTTAATGAATTTTGAAAAACCGTTGTTATTATTTTTATTATTGTTTTTGAAAAAATTGAAATTTGTTCCCATGCCACCAGTTAAAATCCTGCATAAATCAGCAGCAGTAGCAGCAGTACGCATCATAAACCAATTTCAGAAGCAGCAAAATGATATATCTATATATAAATCAGAGCAATTCATGTACAGGGCAATTCATGTACATGGCAATTCATGTACATCAGCAGCAAGATGATATATACAACCAAAATGATCTCTTTCAGAGCAATTCATACTTACAACTCGCTCTAATTAATGACTTCTGCATACAAATTAAAGTTCCTTATCTGCTTCCAAAATAATCTAAGTTTCATTTATTCTTTATTTGTTCATCAAGGACGTATTTGCCCAACAAGTCCCTTACCTCGTCTATATTGTGCTTAGTGTACTCAGGGACATGTGGCGTGTTGATTGAATACTGCGGATAAAACAAATAAAAGACATCGATCAGTAGGGTAACAACAGTATAGGCATATCATACATAATTAGCAACATCGATCATATATATATAGCAGAAAAGATATCAGCTCTAATGAAAAAAAGTAAATAAGAGCTACATTAAACTACTAACTCTTTCTGGAATGCTGATATATCTTCGCCTAATAATCTCCAACATGAAACGACAAACGTAGTATCCACATTGGATGCTATCCGGCTGTTTAGGGACCTATTATTACATAATAAACGAAGAGACGAGAAGGCAATTACCAATTAGTTTAATGCGTAATTAAAAAAGACAGATGTCTATGCGTAATTAGTTTAATGCACTTAATTATTAAGGTATATATTGTATTTGCGCGTACGTACCCCTGTTATCGTAATAAAAGTAGGGCCATCATCAGAATATTCTGTCGGTTGATCGCCGGTTGTTGCGCTTTTCTTCTCAAAGGCCCTTTAAAAAAGGAAAGAGGCCGAAAGTCACATAAACTTACTTAATAATAATAAATGAAACTTAATATTATGTGCCAAATCATCATCAGTATTATAACCTTACTTAATAATCAACTTCTTAAAGGTCTCGGATGGTTGTCCATGCAAAGAGTCCAACCAAAATACTTTCTTCGTGGTCGGATTGATCGCTGCTAGCACCCAATGTCTCCTAGAGATCGAGAGACACATCATTATTAACAAGCACAACATGCATCATAACCAAACACATAAAACTGCAATTGTATTTGGAATCGTAATATTAATTATATATTACCCGGCTTCATTATAAGGGGCAAAAATGAGCTTATTGTTTTTCGCCAACTCCCCAGCAATATAATTTACACGTTCTTCATACGAAAACATCTCGATATGCATCGATAAAACATTTGGGCACATGAATCCGTATTGAGGAAGTGGATTATTGGTCTCGGCGGGGATCACAACCGAGTTCAAGTACCTACATGCCGGTTTTAATTCCGATATTATAAACACTATATCTTACTTAGTCAGAATATTAGAATACTGCATGATTTAATTTAGTAAGAAACTTACTTCATCCAAACATATAGGTGTTGGACATCAATCTCGTCAAGGCCAGCCCAAACGGCTAGCGTTTCCAAATCCAGCATTGCTTGGCGTTCTACCCCTACAATATCATTCTCGAGCGGAATAACTATTAATTGCTCGCTTGCTATGCGTCTCTCAGCCTCCTTATAAAGCTCCAGCATCGCCACCGTTCGTACTTTTTCCATGTAAACGTTCCCATGATATTTAGTTTGTGATAGACTCCTGACCTCTTTCAGCTTGGGGAAATGATGCGGTGTGCTACCTTTCACAACCTACATGTGGCTAACTAAATTAAGTTTCTCTTTCAATGATGAGGCGATAGTAGAACTTAAAATATAAAGAGAGTTGATTAAATACCTCATCAAGTTGTTGTTTTGACGAGGTAGTAGAAAGATTATTGTCTATCGAGTTAGCCTTATCCATGTTTTTTGTTACCTACAAAACAAAAATAAAACATATAAATTTCACTATTTATGAAGGTGATGAACAAAGACAAAAGGCGGGTTAAATTAGATGTATTTTTCTAACCCCGTCTACATTCTGTTTAATTTTACAATCACGAGCCAAGAAAATGTGGCTTTGAGGCCATTGGACAAAACATTTAACCGCATCTGCCAGTATTACTATGTCGTCGCGGACTGGGACGGGCAGTTTACGGGTTCCATAGCCCTTCACGACTCCCACTATCCCCACTTTTGTATGCTTCGGCAAGAGTCGTACGCCATGAACCAAGATGGTTTCCGCTGAGTCCTTGGGCTTTGGGTATACGAAACCCCGAGCAACAATCACATTCTCTTTGAATGAAGGGTCGGCGAGACGAACAACTACCCGCCTTTTTGTGGCCTGAAGAATACACATTATTTACTAAATACCAAAATATAATAGATATCATAATTGATCTATATTGAGTATATAATGTAAAGTTAGTTACAAGTATTTATTGTTGGTGGGTAGGCTATTATACTTGAACATGTCCAGACCAGATTTAGCACTGACAGCATATACTAACTTCTTATATTCTACATACCTCCTTATTGTCACCCGTCTTCTCAGCCGGCTCCTCAAGTTGCGTCCCCTTTTCAGAGTTATTTACCTTATAAAAGTAATTAACCAATCAAAGGCATGCAATGGCTGCTGGAAAGAACAAATGCAGAGGTTCAAAATGGTTAAGTCGTATTTACCTTTTCGGCTTGAGGTATCAAAACCTCAGCAGCATTAGGTACCTCACCCGTCTCCTCAAGTTGCGTCCCCTTTTCCGACTCATTTACCTAATAAAATAAACCAATCAAAGGCATGGCTTGTGACACCCTCAAATTTGCGGAAAGAAAAAAAAAAATTATTTAAATACATAAAAGATACGAATATATAACGAAGGTGTCATTACATAATAAAAAGGTTAGTTACAAAACGAAATAATATTCTACAAAATAAATATACAAGACGGGAGACATATCTCCCGTATAAATACGGAAATAAAAGTGTATCTAATAATATACAGACTATGAACCGAATATAGGTCCAAGGTAAAATACTTCGCTCGCTAGCTCGTCATGTACCCCAAAATATGCATCACCACCTGTTCGACCGCATTAAATATAAACACGGAATCCACAGTCAGTGGGGAGTAACTCCGAGTTCTCCCAGCCACGAAATGTCGAGTTTAATGAAACATGAATAACATAAAAGCAATGTATATGGAAAATACAAAACTTAAACATATATGATATGCTTTTCATGTTATGAAACAAATAACTAACCAATAACCTAGCATGTGAAAGCTATCATGTGAAACCGATAATAAACTATAACTCGAGGTAGGGAAGCTGGTATGCTAGCTCAGAGGTTCCTCTCAGAAACATGGCCATGATACACTCAAACCCTAATCAACACGTAATCATGTGAATCAGTTAACAACCGTTAATCCAAACTCTATCAATCCTAGCCGGCTTGCATCTCACCTTCTAGAACTCATATAATCATACAAACATGAAAGACCAATACTTCTACAAACAGGCATAAGTTCTTAGAACCGTCAATAGTCGACTTCTGTAACTCGAGGCTATACCACAATGTAGGAAAACATCCTAGTCCTAGACTGATCAGACCTAGCGACAACAGCTATTCCATTCCCCGTCCCATGACATAACCGTCTATGAGAAACTCTACTAGGCGACCCCCTAAGCAGAGATGGCTAGTACTTAAGCTGGCTCCGTTCCCAAAATGGATAAGGCAGCCATGCCCCGACTTGGATATAACCCCACCAAGCCGAGACACAAAAGCTATCAAGCGGCGAACTTATACTCGTTAAAGATAGTACGGGCCTATCAATGTCATGGTCCAAGCTACTCATTTAGAATTAGCATGGTCAAGACGCCATATACTCATAATTCTCTATGGGTACTTAGTCAACACGACACCAACCATATAATAAAACAGTCACGGGAAAAATATCCTATCATGTGACTAATTGCATATCAATAAAATCAAATATCATATCGCCTCATATCTACTAAGGCTAATTCATAATTAAATTCAACCTTACTTGAAGACAAATCCCCGACCCGAGTCCCGCGACGGGTCATCAGTCAAATCGGGGCTGACTAGATCTTAGTTTGACCAAACCCGTTGGATCAAACCGGCTAGAAGCAGAGTCTTTATCACATAGACATAGACATAAAAGTCAACATATTCCTTACATGTTATTTATTAAAACTTCTAACATGTGAATTAATAAATCTTACGTAACCCCGCTTGACTTAAAGGATATCAAATTAAATCACGATCTCGTCTTATAATTTCTAACATGTGAGAAATAATAATTTTATGAAAAACCTTTTTAATTAAATAATTTTACTTATTAACATTTCTCACTTGCTAAATATTACCAAACACGATAAAAATGACGATAACTCAAAAACCGACACGAGTCCCAAGGTGGGACCCACGGGCTGAATTGGGCCGGACCCACATGGGCCTGTTTTGGGCCCCACGGCTGTTTTGGCTGAAAAATGGCAGATTTTTATAACTTTCATTTAAAACCGTTTCCTAATAATTCCCGCATGCTTTAACGTATTTAAAACCCGTCAAAACAACAACCAATCAATCAAACATCGACACAACCCAAAGACCAAACCCCGGACCCACCTTGACCAACCCAGACCGGGTCTGAACCGGCCTGGACCGGTCTGGTTTGGACCCGGTTCAGCCCAAACCCCACGGTTCACCCAACAACAACATCAAATCGATTCCAACATGTTTTTAATCATCAAACAACCATTTTAACAAACATCAAACAAAATCATAACTTATTAAAAATCATCAAAATTTGTCAAGAACACTAAATTTGTTAAAATTTAATAAACAACTTAAAAATTATAACTTGTTAAAAATCATCAAAATTCATCAATAACAACAAACTTGTTAAAATTTTCTAAACAACCTAAAAATCATAACTTAGTAAAATAATTAAAATTCTTCAAGAATAATAAATCATCATAAATTTTCCTACAACTCAAAAATCATCAAAAACCATAAATCATCATAAAAATTCTCTACAACTTAAAAAATCATCTAAAATCATAAAACAATAATAAAATTCCATACAACATAAAAATATCATCAAAATCATAAAACAACAATAAAATTCCATACAACATAAAAATCATCAAAAATCATAAAACAACATAATAACCACTACTTAACATATTACTAGCTAAAAATCCATAAATCATAAAACATGAACCAAAAATATAAAGATGAACCAAAATCCAAATAAATAAAACTAAGACTATATTACTAACTCAAATCCTAAATAACCATAACATGAACATAAACTAAAACCTATGTGACATTAATTCGTCGAGTAAATCGGAATTGTTACCTTAGCTAGCAAAACCCACTTAGCACAAAATAATAAGAAGTAATAATTAAGAAAACCCTTCTACTAGTCTTCACCCAAAATATCAGAGTCCCCAAATTCGTCTTCAAACTCTTCCCCTATAAGAAATAACAAGAAAACAATTAGTAGAACTTAAACTTAATTTTCCATAATTAAATGTTGAAAACGATCTTGACGGAATTGAAAATAAACCGTACTAGAAGATGGAGAGCGAAGAGGAGATCCTAGAAATATAAATTAGGAAGGATTTAATTAAGAAATGAAGAATTTATGGATGTTTTGCTCAAGAACGATGAAGAACTAAAGATGAACGATGAAGAACGCGAAGAACGATTAAATAAAATGAGGTTTTAATCTTATTTTGATTTGTTGTAAAATGAAAAGTTGTTTGTGAGTCATATGGGGTGTGTGGGTGCCGTGTGTTTATAGACACATAAAGGTGTCGAGTTTTGACATTGTTGTTCCGAAATTGACTCGCGTTTAATAATTGTTTTACGGTAAACGATTAAATATAATTAACGATAAAGTTAATTACAAGATATTATGATATTAAAATGAAAAATAATGAAAATATCAAGGCTTAAGAGTGGTTAAGTGTGCCGTGTAGAATTGTGATTGTCGGGTCTGATTTCGAGCGTTTTGCGTAATTTTCGTTAATTGATCGATAAAGCGAATAGTGATCTAGATATTATGATATTGTAATCAAAAGTAATCAAAATATCAAGGCTATTATAGGACTTTAAGGAGCCGTGTGGTTTGAGGTGATTCGGGTCTGTTTTTGCTCGTTTTGCGTAATCTCCGTTGACGGATCGATAAAGTAACAAATATCTAAGATATTTGTATTATTTTAATCGAATCAATTAAAATATCCAATCGTGAGTGGAAAACGATGACATGGCCGCGTGACTCATGCAAAAGTCGAGTTTCGATTTTGTTGCGCGCTTTACGATGCGTCTGGAATA
This sequence comes from Heliosperma pusillum, assembly GCA_022085475.1. Taxonomy (NCBI): domain Eukaryota; kingdom Viridiplantae; phylum Streptophyta; class Magnoliopsida; order Caryophyllales; family Caryophyllaceae; genus Heliosperma; species Heliosperma pusillum. Next base: position 360 of record JAIUZE010012267.1, on the reverse strand, counting down.
GTTAAATGACGATCGGTTAAAACCGTAAACGTTATTCTTTAAATTCCGAATAAATTCAAAATAATTATATTAAATTATGATAAATCTTAATAAATCTAAATAAAAATAAATCAAAAATATTATTTTTTTTTAAATAAAATTTCGGTCTTCAAATCGCAAGACGAGTCGGGAAAAGTCAACGAAAGTCAAAATCGACTAAAAGTCGGAAAAAGTCAAAATGGCTTAAAAGTTCAGAAAAGTTTAAGACGACTTAAAAATAAATAAAAAGTCAATGACGACTTTAAAAAGTCAAGGAAAAGTCAAAGACGGTTTAAAAGTCAAGAACAGTCAAAGATGACCAAAAACGGTCTTTTCATGAAA
>JAIUZE010012265.1:0-14273 GCA_022085475.1 Heliosperma pusillum | reverse complement strand
TATATATATATATATATATATATAAGTCAAGATCCGGTGCAAACGACCACTCGGTGCAAAAAGTGGAAACGAACTAGTTTTACAACTTAAAAACCAACTCACGGCTCACGTATAAAAACTCATCAATATAATGATATAAACTACCATTAATTACTAGCCACTCATCATTTGCAAATTCACTCAACATCACCCACTCAATTAAACTTCCTGTAACCATCCCTTTCAACTTTTATCATACTTCATTAACACTCTTATGGCCACCAGTAGTGTTAAACCCCTTCTCGTCGGCGTCGAGTTTTATGTCGGAGCCGACGATCTTCTCTTTCGTTCTCCAACCTTTCTTTTCCATCATAACGTCGGAGCCTCAACGACCTTCCCTCACGCCGGAGCTTCGCCACTGCACACCATCAACCATGAACACCATCGTCGGAGCATCCCACGTCTAGCTCTTCAGCCGGTGTTTCGTCGGAATTCGATGCCTAGGTGTTGCTGGCGTTCTTGTATCTTCTCTTCTCTCCCTTCTTCTGTCTTTCTCTTCGTTGTCACCGTGTGTAATGTCGAAGTCAAGCCTCGCTCTGGCATAGTCTCCTCAGTCCTCACAGTTCAAATTAGATTTTGGTTAGTTACAGTGATGGTCTTAGTGTATCCCATTTATATATTGATGTATCTCAAAACAATTTTAATGTACCTATTAACCAAGTTTGTGTATCTATGTTAAGATACATTAAAATGGCGACTAGATACATCAAAAATTACAGTAGATACATTGAAATGAGTTGAATTTTATAAGGTGGTAAGGTAGAAGAGAGGACGGGTGAGAGTCGCCCCCGAAGGTCGGTAGATGTTGCCGGCGATTGTTGGTGGTCGTGGATGAGGATGAGAGAGATTTTGTTTTGGAGTTAGTGTGTGTTAGTAGAATAGTAGTGTCAGTGTTGTTTTTTATTGTTGAAAAAGTAGTGTTAGTTTTTGGGTAGTACGTTTCCACTTTTTGCACCGAGTGGTCGTTTCCACCGGATCCTAAATCTATATATATATATATATATATATATATATATATATATATATATATATATATATATATACCTTGTAACTCTTTGTTAATAATTAAGCAATCTTTTAATCTCAATCTCCTTCTCTATAAATACTCCGTAAGTCCGTAAGAATTTGTTATGGCTCGATTAATTATGTGTTTGAATGCATTCGAGACTGGCTTAGTGCTTTGACCTTGAGCTAGTTCAGCTTAAAAAATTGACGATCGAGTAATCCTGGTCATTTGTTTACTTTTGGTTCGGCACAAAAACCAAGGAAATGAAAAGGTGACCATTTGTGGACGAGTATTTGTTAGTGGAGAACAAGTGGATCATAATAGATGTGTATGATCAAGTTACCCATAAAATTAAGCGATTATGTCCATTTTAAAAATTAATAACCAATCCATTCTGTTCCATTGACGGTGGGGTTGCTAACCTCACGTCCTCGCCCATCATCGAAGATTGTCCTCCTATGACTACATTTTCTCCTCCTTCTACCCCGATCATCAAAGACAAAGAGTGTAACACCCCGGCCCAAACCCTGGGTCGGAAGCGGTCACTCATGGTAGCTCGCAATGCTGTGTATGTGGCCCACATATCAACACGGGTCCTTTCCAGCGCATTTTGTCTTCACTCATGCACATCGTGGGAACCTTCCCAGTAGGTCACTTATCCTAAGACTATTATTTGTCAAGCACGCTTAGCTTTTGAATTTTTTTGTATGGATAATTAGAAAAGAAAGTGCACTTTGTTGATATGAGTAGCACTTTCAATCCCTTTAAGCACTAGACAGATTTTAAGTCAATCAATGGATCTTTACAAAGGCTCTTTACTCATGGAGTATTACACACCCTCATTTGAAGAACGCAACGTCCTCGTTGCGCTTGGCAGCATCTGACAGCAGCCATGCATTCCCAGAATCCTCCCCCGCTAGGTGGATGACAAGGGTACTCCGGACCACAGGCTCACTGCACGGTCGCAGGGTTGCTCTGATACCACTTGTAACACCGCGCGTGTTTCCTGTGTGTTTTTGGTTCACAAATTCCGAGCATACAAGGATTTGATAAATACTTTTAAATCCGACCCAAAAATACAAATACTTATATTTTAAGCATTATTTTAATATTGCTTTCATTACATAATTGATTGATCATATCGTGCTATGATTGTGCGGCTTGTTTTCGAATCTCCCTTACTGCTCGCATGATGCAAATAATAAGACGAGGATAGCTGAAGAAGAAACAAGAAAAAAAAAAAAAAGGCAAGCCAAAAGAAGGAAAAAAAACTGAGGAACAAAATTAGTTGAAGATGAAGAAAAGAAGATGAAAGGAGCTAATTTCCCCGTAGCAATTTTCTCCGCAATGCTACAACCCTGTCCAAAAAATCCATATTTGTTTTGGACAACTCTCGTGGTATGCGATGAAAATGAACGCAAGAGAGAGAATATGGGAATACAGGTTATTATAGCCATTAGTAATAAGCTAGGTAACATCAAAACGGACACGGACACGGACACGTGATAAGGCATTTCGTGAAATTTAGGACACGCGACACGGCATTTAAATTTAATAAAATATATATTTTATAGTTATAAATAACATACAATTTTACTTTTGTATTAGTATTTGATATTAAATGTAAATAATTGAGCTTGACTTTAACTATAATTTATTCTCATTTCCCACCCAAACTCATCTTCTAATCAACCTCTTATAGTCTTTCAATCTCACATTCCTTGTTTATAGGTGTCCGTGTGTCCGACACAGTGTCGGACACGGGACGGCTGCTTAGGAGAAGTGTCCGTGCTACTTAGGTAATAAGCATATAAAAAAAACTAAAAATATTTATAAATTTGTCATTTTCAGAAAGTGTGGAACATCATAAAAGAAGTGGAGCCAGTAGGTCTTGCTTAAGACGGGTCGGATCTTGCAACGGGTATTTTGTGAGAGGAAATGGGTAAAGGGACAAGGTGGGCACCCCCCATGTGCTCTCCACTCACCCTTGATGGGTATTTTGTGAGAGAATATGGTATCCGTCTTACGCTTAAGACGGATACCTCCGTCTTAAATAAGAATTTGTGATGAAAGAAAACCTTGTATCTTTACAACTACTAAAAAACAGAGTCCAATGTCCAACATTGGAAACTTGAAAAATACTTTGACAAACTTAAAGAAACACGCCTGAGGCTGAGGCCACATAACAAATACAAGTCGCTAATTTCACACATAAATCCATAACTACATAATAATACTCGGTTACATAAAACACTACTGACCAAACTGTTCCTAAGCAACTATACAGTATCATGTTACACAGAAGCCATTGACGGACCAATTCACTAAAATGCTAATTTGCACCGACTCCAACATCACGTCAAAACAATTACAGATCTTTCGTGGGTCAGAAATTACCTTAGGCTTGTATGAAAATGCATTTGGCATCAAGATTTGTTAAGGATGACTCTTTCATACAAAGCTATGAGGTCCTTCTTTCTCGGGGCTGTCCCGAGCTTAAGCACCTCATCACCAAAGTCGTGCTTCGTAAGAGCCTCCTTAAGTTGCAGGATCGTAAGCTTTCGATGGTCGGTTGTGTCTGTTTGACGAGACTGGCTGTCATCATCACCCATAACCGAATCTCCATCACCTGCTGAACTTTGTTCCTGCAGCGAGCTGACAAAACTCTTTCTTCTTTTGTTTGCCCGAGCGACTCGATCTGTCAAATCTATATTTTCACCCGAACCCAGACCCATATCATGGTCTTCAACCCGGTATCGTTTACCATGAGAGGTCGTCTTGAGCTTCGCATCTAGAGCAGACTCTTTCATTTGAACTGATGTCAACTCTTGCTGGACTAGGTCAAGTTTTGCTTGGGTAGCCTGTAATTGATGCGATAGAGCCTCTGCCCGACGACTAGCTTCTCCCCGAGAAGCCCGTTCCGTCTCAAGAAGGCCTTCAAGTACTTGAACAGTATCTGCTCTCTGCTCGTTGTTTAACTTCATTAGCGATTTGATTTTGTTTTCTCTCTCTTCAACCTGGGCCTCCAGGAGTTTCACTTTAGAACTGGCATCCAACTCCGCTGCCCGAAGGCTTTCCAGTTCATTGGTCAAATCATTTTTCACCCTTTCCAACTGGTCAATTTGTCTTTCGGCCCGCTCTATATGAGTCAATCTTTCCATTGCTACCTGCTGAATTTGACTTTTCTCCTTCTGAGCAAGCGTTGCATCTGACCGTGCTTTGTCAGCAGCCTCATTGGCTCTTTTTGCTTCTTTTTCAGCAGCTCTACACCTCTCTTGCACCTCATCAAACCTCGCAAACTCAGTTCTATACTTCTGCTCCAAAAGAACCTTCTCTTGTTCAAGTATTTGAGCTTCTCTCTTATAAGATTGTGCAGTGGCATTTGCAGCATCTAGCTTCTCGTTCAACTCCATTATGTCACTTTTTAAGCCAGCTATATTTAAGTTATAGCTTTCTATCTTTGACTCAGCAGCCTGTACAGGATAGCAAAGTACAGACATTAAAATATCTCTCAAGCAAAACCAAAAAAAAAAAAAGAAAAAAAAAAGATTGACTAAAGAATGACTACAACTAAGACAGCGAAAGTATGAGCGCTTTCTTTCATAGGAGGGCAGACTCTTACCCTGAACTTTTTTATGATCTCCGTTTATAGAGAGTGCTGTTATTATTCTCCCATTATTTAAAATATTACCCATATTTTATTACTTTATTTTCCAAATTGCCCTCCCCCATAATTTCAGTTTCTTTTTTTTCCTCTTATCCTCTCCCTCTCACTGACATGACCAGAACAGCTCAGTCCACCCACCATCAACACCCTTCCCTGAGGGAGCGTTTGGTTTACAAAGAGTAAGGGAAAGGAACAAAAAAGAAAAGGAATAGTTTACCCTTTGATTAATATACTTTGTTCTGTTTGGATTATGTAAGAAAATGATTAAAAAAACACAAATCCAACCACCACCCCACCCTTAAAACCGTCGTTACTGCCTGCGAGACCCCCATTGTTAACAGCGCCTCTATCCAACGCCCCCCTCTTCCCCATCGACTACCTCCTTTTGGAATTTGCACCCCACCACCGTAACGATCACCCAAACCCTAAAAATTCAATCGCCCTCCCACGAAAGCCCCTCCCACGATCACCCAAACACTGGATTTTGTGGGTGGGGGAGTGAACTTTTAGAGTTTGGGTGGTGGGGTGGGAATCGCTGGCAAAGAGGCGGAGGGTGGGAGCTACTAGTGGTGCCGATGGGGGTGGTGCTAGTGGTTGAGTTGTTCGTGTAGGTGGTGAGTGGAGGTAATAGGGAAGGGTTTTGGAAACCCTTGTGGGTGGGGAAAATAGATTTAGGGGAAATAAGGGGTAAACAGACTAAAACACATTATGAAGAATGCGTAAACGAAAATAGGAAAATGAAGCAACCAAACAAGGGAATGGAAAATTTCATTCCCTTCCCTGAATCTCTTCAACCAAACATTCCCTAACTTTGTTGCATGCATACCTAACTACCAGTCCACCACCTCTACCAACCTATCCTAATTCCTAGCCATCTTCCACATTCATCACCAATCTCTAGTCAAGCAACTTTCCCATCCACTTCCCCACCATTTTTTCACGGAGAATGCCATACTCTTCCCCCACCTCAATTTTTTCACTTTCTTCTATATGCCACAACAAGGTTTCACCACTGCATTGTAATTTTCGTTAGGACGGGTACAATAAACGTTCATTACATTAACATTTGAGCCACTTGCTTTCTTCCCTCTGTAGTGACGATCAGCATTTCAAATACTCGTCCATCCGCCTCGGTGGATGTTTAACCTATATGTCCACTAAAGTAGATGGTCTTTTCACATGTACACTTTTTCCCCAAATCTGATGCAAGGTGGGTGGAGCACAATAGCCAGCAGTGGGGCCGCAGGAGCTTAGATAGACGAGAGGAGAGAAGGGTAAGATTGGTAAAAACAGGGACAACTGGAAAAGCAGTTTGATTATAAATGATGGGCGAGGCTTGGAAGTAGGAGAGGGAGTATTAGTTATCGGAGAAGGGCAGTGATGGTGGTGAGGGATGCCCAGGGTATGCAGAGTGCATTAGGACAACGGATAGACTATGAAGAGGGAGAGAGATTGGTGGCAGTGATGGTAGTGAGGGATGCGCAGTGCATGCAAAGTGCATTAGGACAATGGTTAGACTGAAGAGGGAGAGAGGTTAGTGGAAGACTTGGGCCCGCGATATGAGTAAACAGAGGGGCCATAAATAGCACTTCACTTTACAGAAGTTTACCACCGATTAGTAGAATACCTACAGGATATATGGATGTTTTTTCCTAATGCATTAATTAATACAATATAATACCTTCATCTGGAAACTTAAAGTAGACATTCGTTGCTCCGCATGCTCAAGTTTTGCAGCTTGATCCCTAATCTCCTCTTCCTGAAACCATAATAACAAGTGTAAATGGCTTATTTTCAATGTAACAAGCATTGAGCTCAGTTCACACATAAAACGCACAGTTGGTGAGACATTGTGAAGAAATAAGCTAGAATACTCTTAGGGCTTTAGAGAATAAAACCATTAAAAACATACAGGAATGTCTTAATACCTTCTTTGTTAGACTGCTAGCAAATTCAGTTCTGAGTGCATCTTCCCTTAGTTGCATATTTTTAGTTCCACGTTCTTGTGCCGTAGCCGCTTTCTCAAGAGCTGCTTTGGCTTCCTGAACAGCAACTCCATATTTCCGTTTCCACTCTTCCGCTTCCTCCTGGGCAGATTGAACTTGTTCCCGAGCCGCAGCCAATCTTGCCTCTGCAGCACTAGTTCGGGATTTGAGGGCAGCTCTTTCAGCACTAGCTTGCTCTTCACCATCTTTTTGCTTTGACAAGACATGCTCGTATTTCCGTTTCCAATCAGAAGATTCTAGCCGCACAGCCTCCAAGGTTTTTGCGAAGCTGGAACATCTCTCCTCCAATGAGCTGCATTTGCTCTGTAAACTAGTTATATGACTCATATAATCATCAGCAACTTTCTTTTTGTCATTTATGGCATCCTCATAGCGCTTTAAATAATCGGCCTTCGACTTCTCATTTGCTTCCAACTGCTTGTTCAGCAAATTCATCTTATCTTCTATTGAGCGACATTTCAAACTCAATGAGCTCCTCTCAGATGTGATTTGATCTATTCGTTTCCTTACAAGATCAGCAATCGGACCTTCCAAACTGGCATGTTTAACAATTTTTAAGAGCCAACTTCATATGATAATAAATATAATAATGATATGAAAAAAAAGTCAGAAGCTGAAGAAAAAGTCAAACCTTTGCTGTAGGAAAATTACCAATTTATGCCATTTACCAGGGCCATAAGATGACTTTTCATAATCAGAGCGTAAGTCATCAAGAACCTGCATATGAACAACTGAGCGAATCAGAGCACTTTTAAATATAAAGAAAACTAGACCACCGTGTGCCTATGATCACTTAATGAAAATGGTTTCATCAGCTAACGACCCAAATAAATTGACATAGTATTTTCGAGGCAAATAATGAATAAAAAAACTTGCTGTAAATTTAATAAGAGGATTGAAAAATATACGCCGACCTACGGCATGTACAACTTCATGAATATATTGGAGACTGCAGAATCACAAATTCTTCATACCAAAGACCATTCATAAATAAGACACAAACAAATCCTGCCTTTTACATGGGTTTCTCTTCAATGGACTTTATTCAGCTCCTCCTTACTTGTACTATCAATTGATTACAACTTGAGATAAGCAGTGTCAATCATTCAGATAGCGCTTCTGACAAATGTTATCATTATCATTACCACAATGGCTGTAAAGAAGTTTTAAATGTCAACGCAAAGAAAGGAATCGAACATACCCAACCTTTTCTTTGCAGTAATAAAGAGGCTGATTCGAAGTGAAGAACAGTAGTAGGAAAAAAAAGTATTGGCAAAAAATATCCTCAATAGAGTTTTGATCTCATTTCCATTATAAGTTAGGGGTGGGTAATGCATATTAGAAACAAAAGATAGCTACCAAATGTACATATTGAATAAAAGGAGATAACAAGATAATTCACGAGAGTCACCCGGACAAACCCACCTTGAGAACATTCTCCAACTTAGCATCAGTAGAATTACAAGCCACTCGCAATCTTCTTTCCATGTTCTGAATAGCATTTGTACATTTCATATCTGCCTCCATAAACGCATTTCTTTTGTAATCCTGAATTCCAAATAAAGATGGATAAAGGGTTTTAACAATCTAGATGTGACTTCTTATAATTCAACCAAACCAAGTCAACCTTGTATATTAATTGATTAACATCACATCCTGCTCACCAAAAGTCATGAATCTACTAGGACAGTCTAACAGTATCATTTAAACTCAACTGGGTATAGTATTGACAAGTGACAACACAGGCACATATTCATAAAACATTCACAGCATGTTAAACATAATTAAGAATTACCTCAAATGCCTTCTTAAAGAAGGTCTGAAGTAGCTTTTCATATTTTTGCCTTACAGAACCAGCTCCCACAGCACTAGCATTGAAGATACCTAAGGCCTTCTGTACTGATGATTCATGTGCTTCCCTAAGTGCTGCCTGACAATAAAAAGAATTCAGTCCACAAATTAAAGACACATTTACAAGGATGAGTGAAAGTGATATTATCCTTACTTCCTCTGGAGGCTTTGAACGGTCAAATGACGACATGTACTCCTCAGTAGCTGAATCATAAGCTCTCCTGCACTCAGCTTCTTCTACACTCTGCAGGGGAAAAAAAGGTTTTCTTAGAGATAGAGCAGCTTCACCTAATAGCTCATAGAACCCAGCCAAAAAAAATACTACTTTTCTAACAATTCAAAATTGTTTCAAAAACCACAATAGTTGCCAGATATAGGAAGTATATGCGTGTATGGTAGACCGACAATTACTGCTAAAACTACTCAGGATCCAACAAGGTCCTGCAGAAGCTGAAGGTTGTTTAGACCCGGACGATTAGCCCAACTATATCACTTATGATTTGTTGATTGTTTTGTAGGTTTATACAACCTCCTAAATCCTCATTTCCTGCTATCACTGCCACTATAAAAGATTACTGCATCTACTATTCCATCGTACTACTTCATTATTACATCACCACCTTAACAGGATTGTGGACGTAAAGGCCAATGATTCTAAACATTCTCAAGTAACCTACTTTAATCAATTAGCATAGGTAGGAACTGACTCGTGTTCAGTAACATGAAGTTATCACATGCCACTCCGCACACATACTTCTCTTACTCACATATACCTACCAATGTTGTACTTAATACAAGACTTCAGAAGTATTAGTTGAAACAACAATATTATGTTTTTTTCCGCTTTTCCACCGCAGGATGAATATTATTTCGTGAGAGAAGTAAAAGAAAGAGCAGAAACAATGTATTGGTATTCCAAGACCTACTTAATAATTAATGTATCTTAAATGAAAGGTTTTGGTGAAGTAGGTGTATTTTTTTAAAAAAAATCGATTTAAATCTGATTGAATACGTTTTTCATTATTTTCTTTTTTTGATATATAAATGATGTTCTTCCATTATGAACACGAACCATGCTTTACAGTCTATAACCATCATGAAAGTTGGAGTGTATACAAAAAATTTTACAAACCAAGCAACCAGATTTTGAAGTTTACAGAGTGACCAAATTAAATAAATGTAGTCTGACCTGCCAAGAAGAAGTGATAGTAGGCACTGCTCCCTGGTTCAATGCATCTAGAAATGACTGTGTGATACCAGCCAGCATAGGCCCATTCATTACAGTTGCTCCCACTTGTTTGGGCCTAGTTCTCTCAAATACAAACCTCGTCAGCGCATCCAAGCCAGATTTGAACTCGGGCCTCATTTTATCCAACTGTTGACAAAGAGCATTTTGTTGGCGTAATTTCAAAAGGACAGCAAAATGTAATTTACAGATGACAAACTAACCGGTATTTGATCAAGACGCTGAAGTTGAGTTTCATTGTTTAATGGCCGCACAAGGGTAAAGCACTCTCTGTCTGGAAAAAGTGCTCGAATAGATTCCCGGATCTAATGACAAAAATGCATATGCATCAGTTGTTGCAACGAAGCATGTCCGTCTGGTTAAAATTTAGCAGTATTTTAACCACCTTTGTCAACAAAAAAGTATATACAATGCATCTTCCACAGAAATTAACAATGACTACATATGCACCAAATGCACTATAATATGACATCTTCCACGCTAATTTCTACTAAGAACATATTCGCGGCTAATGCACTATAATATGACATTTACATAGCTGTCAAAATGGTACCTCATTTTTTGCAGAGACATCATTTCGACCTCCGTCTACGGGCCTCAAAGCAAGCTCCAAATAATCTCGAGGTGTTATTTTCCTATTATCTTCCGTCAAGTCCAAGTAGAAGTCCTGAATTCAACCAAAAAAAAAGGAGTATCAGAACAAGTTAGACAAACTTGCTCCAAAACTGCAGGAAAAGAGATTACCCTCAAAAGCCAAACAAATATCGGTGAAAATTGTGCCAGCTCAGAGGCTGTAGTCTTCCCCCCAGATGCTCTGACTCGAATATGTTTGGTCATTTCAGTCACAAGAGAGAGACGGTCAAGTGCAGCCTCATCAATTCCACCCATCTAAAACAAATACCAAAAAGTTAGTCTGTCTAATACAACCATAAATTTAAAAACTACAACCATAAATTCTAGCCAGTAGCCAGCTGAAATAAATGTTAAAAAACGATTGAACCACAACAGTAAAAATACGAAAGAGCTTCTAACCTGGTTGTAGATAAACATACTGGACAACAGTACCGCCAAAGAAAAAATTTGTGTGCTATATGTTCCCTACAAAAAGAGTAAAAGGAAACATTTACTTCATGGAGAAAATACAAGATAAAAACCACTATTCTTGATTTTTTTTTAAGTGGGCATGGCTTTCAGAAAAACTGAACCATTTTTGGCAAACAAGCGGCAAAAAGTGTGCTTCATTTCATAATGGCAAACAGGTCAATTGAGTCGGGTAAATTCGGGTATGGGTTGTTTAGGTTTGCAAGAATTCGGACCGGTTTGGTCGGGCCATTTCGGGTTGGAGTCATTTTCGGGTGGGTTGTTATCAAATTATTTGGGGACAACGGTCAGTATACGATAATAAACATCCGTGTTTGGTTGAAGAGGGTCATGTCAATTAGGGTTTCAGTTCACATTCGGGTTCAGGCCGGGTTATTTGGTCGGGTCCTTTGGATCAGGTCAGTTTTGTCAAGTCTATCATAATTTATCTAGCGCTTAGTTGTCCTGTCCACTATAGATGATTATAAAAAGCATATCACTATGGTTCAACGAAAATCAAGGCTAGTTTAGTTCACAAACTGATAATGAGGAAATAGAAAATTCAGAAAAATCTAATAAGGCATCTTCTTTAACAAAATATTTTAAGGTGGTTGTCAACAAAGAAAGCTATATCAAAAAACATTAACAATACACAAACTCAAGATTGAGAAGCAACAACTTCTAACCGTTTGGTCGTAAGCATCAATTCCTTCACTATCCAGGAGTATAAGATTATAGTCTGTTCCATCTAGAGCAGTCCTCTTTAAGGGAACACTCCATAACCAAAGCCCCTTAGTGCACGGCCTGTGAGTGGGTGCAACTTGAAATCCGCTGCTCCTACCCAAAAGCTAAAAACAGAGATAGAAATTGTGCATTAAAGCTCAGTAATAATTTACAAAAGGAAAGAGAATGATCAAAACAATGTCTGCACTGCAATTACAATATCTCATCGAAAGCAAGTCAAAATCCAAATTACACAAGAACATGAGGAGTTCAGGGCTCCTTTTGCAACCCTCACGAACAATAGAGGCAAACAAAATAGACAGGAATCAACCACTCCAAATCCAAATTATCAGATCATTGGAGATCTGGAGCTATTGCTGAACTCTTTAAAACCTTTTCCATTTATTCCAAAACCCCAATATTCCATCTTGAAACCTTAAAGTTACGTTATTAATTTAATGGCAACAGTACAATAACAAAAAGAAAATCGAAATAACTTTGTTAAGACAATATTCTTGTATAAGACAAAGGGAAGAGTAGAATGTCGAAGTTCCATCGATATATAACAACTGAAATCACCTTTGGTGAGGCTACTAGCTGAGCTAACCTTGTAAAACCTTAATGCAACAATAAATAAATAAATTTAAAAAAAAAAAAAAAAACTTTTGCACACCTAATCACAACCAACAAACTATATCTTGCCAATGCAGACAGAGAATCTCTAGTTGCAAGGCAAATCACCAAAACTAAAAGATATTAATCGAAGCACTTGAATTCCTTCTGCCTCATCAAGCTAGTAAATATTTTCGTAGTGACACCTCCATTTCAGTATTGGCACCATAATTTCGCTTAGGACCATGTTCATTATTATGGGCAACAAGCTTGCAACCAACCCCAAACCCAATGTATGAATCCCGACATTAGAGAGTGTCAGCAATAGGTCTCATAATCTGTAAGAATATTTTTGTAATTTGTTTAGGCATCTTTAAAGGCAATCCCTTGAAATATTTTCACTTTACCAAGAAGTTGAAGATTATTAACAAGATCAATTGAAGCTCTCTTCCGAAATTGAATGGTGGGAAATGGAATCATACTCAAAACCAAATCCCATAGTCAACACACAAACAAGGTCTATAAAACAAGTGCATCGGAGTGAACATTCAAAACACGCACACGCGATATAAAATAGCTGGATAATTGGTCTGATAGGTAACGATACTAGAACGAAACCCGACTCACAAGAGACTAACTGAAACTCAATCAAATTCAAGTTGTTTCAAACTAAATTCCGTACAACTAATAGAGATCTCAAAAACCCTAACCCTAACCCTAACACAATCCAATCCAATCCAATCCAAAACACTAAACCTAAACAATACAAAAACACAAGAGCTATTATTTAAAGTATGAAAAAACAAAAAAATAAAAAAAAGAAAGAATAAAAAAACAAACCTGATTAAGAATGAAGCTTTTACCCTGACGAGCACGACCGCAAACAGAGACAACACCAATAGGCTGCTTAACAAGCTGAAGTGTTGCCAGCGCTTCCGGTTCGATTCTAAACTTCCCTTTATCGTCGCAATACACGAACCGTATCGCCCGCGCTTGACCCGCCGCCGCCGGAGACGCCACCGACGAAGACGGCGTTTCGGGTGACGGCGCGCCGTTGCCGCCGAAAAATCGCTTCATTTCCTTTACTTTTTAGTATTTTATATGAATTAATTAGTACGGCTGCATCCAGCATCCAACTTTTGTGAAGTTGGAGAGGAGAGCAGAGGAGAGAGAGAAGGGGGAAAAGTGGGGATTTTTGAATGCTCTCAGAATATCAACTTCTCTGGTGTCCAGATTAAGGAGATGGAATGGAATGTTGTCAAGGCCTTGGGCTAAATGATGCTTCACCTTAATTACATATGGGCTCAATTCAATCACAAAGGTTCATTTGAGAAGGAGGGTATCCGTCTTAAGAGTGAAACAGGGAATCAATACCATATCAGTGACTTTTATATAAAAACTGTTCTATAGTATAAGACTAGCTCAGAAGAAGAAGAGTCCAAATTTATATTTAATTATAGGATCAATTGTTGAAAACACTCTTATATGTTTCATTTTTTAAAAAAATTAATACCTTATCAAAAAAAATTTAAAAATTAATACTTTTCACTGCTACTCCGATCAATAATTGATACCTTAAGCTCTTGTGTTTTTTTGTTTTGAGCCGCCTTTGACTTTTTTTGACTTTTGAGCCGTCTTTGACTTTCGTTGACTTTTTCCCTACATATACTCCCTCATAACCCTAACTCCCTCACAACTCAATCTTCTTCTTCCTCACCATAAACACCAAAACCTAGCCTCCATATTCTTCCAAGTTTAGAATCGTCGCTACGTCTTCATTTCTTGCTCAAATTCACGTAAGTTCGTCTTATTCTTCCCCTCTCATCTTCCTCTATCTGTATTGGTAATAAAATTACCGTCTTTCTCGCTTTTTAAATTATCCGTCTTTCTCAAGGTGAATGATATTCATCTATTATTTTCTAATTGTATGTAGGCGGAGACTAGGAAGGTTTAGAAACCGTTTAAAGACGCGAAAAGGTAACGGTGAAGGGTTACTCGATATCATTTACGTGTTTTATGTGTTTTCTAGGCTAGTAATCGTAT
>JAIUZE010012264.1:0-22499 GCA_022085475.1 Heliosperma pusillum | reverse complement strand
TTCTTACAGGGACTAACTGTAGTTCCTAGTTCTGATGACCCGATCACCATCTATTGTGATAATAGTGGTGCCATCTTCCAGGCTAAGGAGCCTAAGTCCAGCAACAAGTCTAGGCATGTACAACGGAAAGCTCACATGATCCGAGATTACGTGGAGAAAAGGGAGATACTAATAGACAAGATTGCTACGGATGATAACGTCGCGGATCCTCTCACTAAGCCATCGAGATATGATAAGCATGAAGGGCACGTTATTTCCATGGGAATCAAACGTGTTTTTTTGAGTTGTATTAGTTGTTTCATCGTATTGTTTTATATTTTGTTTTTCATGTGGGTTGTACTGACAACATTGAACACCACAAAGTGAACTGAATTACATTATATTTGTTTTGGTTAGTAATCGCCTACATGAGCTGATAACTTTGGCAATTTTTGTGTGAAGTCGATTGATGGTGGGTTCAACGAGCCATAAGTCAAACAGTTGACTGATCGAACACAAATGCGAGTTATAATGATACCTCGCAGGACAATTTTGTGACAACGTTATGGAGTCCTAAATGTTTCAGAACATTAGGTGCCAGGTCGTGGATAGGACGTCCATAGTGTTCCTAGAGTCGATTCTTTTGACTATCGACTGACTCTTGAGATTAAGGCAGTTTTTGGGTGACTTTGGTTTCTTTCTCATGGTCGACCGTAACAGGAGGCTAAGTAGATTTTTACTGGGTCATTTCATACTGCGCTTGTATCTGCAAGCTTCGAGTTGAAGAAAATATCCAACCTTTATCAGGTTATGTTATTTCTCAGGCCAACGAGGAGTGTAACTGAAAAAGGTGGCACATGCTCGAATAAAGATTCGTTTATCAGGTAAGTTACTCTCTAGTCGGGGAAACCACTCTTGATACTGATCACTTGTAAACTACGACCTTTGTGAATACGGACTTTCCAAATTGGTTTACATTGAGTGGGAGAAATTTATTATGGATATGAGAATCGGTTATCGCACATACACTTGTACGGACAAGTGGGAGATGTTGGACGCCAGTGTCATCCACAGTTAGTGCAATAACATAAATAAATCTCTGTAGGTTCACAGGGGTATACTTTGTATAATAATCAGTTGATTAACGTTTATCAATAACGGTTGGCTCGCTAGAAGTTTGACGTTATTGTCATTTTATTATGGCGGTGATCAACTGGTCCCTATAAGTCACACCTATAGATGTGTCTGAGAGATGTGATTATATGAATAATATAGTCATATTGATGCCTTATACGACTAAAAGGTTAGTCGATGTATTTGACTAAAAGGTTAGTCAAAAATGATGATGATAGACGGATTAAACTGTTAATTCGTAAATTGAATATAAACTGTTATATTTAATTAATGTAAATAATGTTAGCTTAAACGAACTAATCAGTTAATTCGTGATTAAATATAAACCGTTATATTTAATTAAGCAAATGTATTACTCGTAATAATTATTGTAAATATTGCCAGACATGTATTAATAAATCGACTGCAAAAGGTTGAGTGGACTTATTAATAAGATGACGATATTAGTGACGATAATTATAATAATACAATGGATGTTATTTACTTGGTGTGACCGAAAAATATGAAGCAATAAATGGATATATCTACTCGGTCCAAATCGGTTTGGAAAGGATCCTAATTCCAATTTCTTATTTTAGGAAAACCTAGCTAGTATGATTAAGGGAGAATACAAAGAAAATACCTAGGGTTTTTTTTGGTGGTGAGTGACGGCACAAACAAAAAGACTAGGGTGATTTTTCTCTCCATTTTTCCTCTCTAGATCTATCATCAAACCTTAGATAAAAATTAGCGGTAATTTTATATAATCTTTCTAGCACGATTAAGGCATATCAAGGAGCATTTTGGGTGCAACTAGTAGGAGATATCATACCTTTGATATTGTTCTTAGGCCAATTTGCAAGGACCAAAGGTTTATTTTTATTTCTTATTCATATTGTTATTTTTCATATATGACTCGTTATTTCGTATCTTATAATTTTGTTATAATCCTGAAATTTAGAGGAGTAATATACGGATATTTTCCCACATGTTTTACCACAAACTGATTCCAATGCCGAAGCTACGACAAACACCATCATTCTCTCACCCTTTCATGCCGGAAAGTCACTATTATCGGTGTTTCACTGAAATTTATTGTATATAGCTTCTTTTATCATATTTCCTCTCTACTAAGCATCTTTGCCTCTGACATTTTTCTTCATAACCGACAACGAGATCCCTAATCTAACGACGACAATGACAAATGTTTTTGTGATTGGGAATAGTGTGAGATCCGTGTAGGAGTAATGTGTAAGGGTGGAGGAATATAAAGATTGAAAAGACAACAAGGGATAAATAATAGGTGACGATGGTGCCAGATAAGTTTTTGCTTGTGTCATATAGGTGTTTGGATATTTCGCCGTTATTGGTGGGGGGGGGGGGGGGGTTGTCTTCAACGGCGACTAGTATTACCTATAATATTTTTCACCCTTTTGTGCTGTTTTTTTTTCGTCATACTGTTTAGTGTAACCAGTGATATTGTTTTGTGTAATCTGTGATATTGTATAGCCCGACTCACGGACTCAAATATTTAGGTGGACTCACCGGATCTTGCCTATATATATGTATAAGTTCCGTTTTTAAAATTTTTGTAGTTTTGACGATAGTGAGGGTTAAAGATTGTGAAGTTTGACCCCAAAACAGTGAAAGTAACCTTTGGTTTGGATGAGAGTAGTAGATGATAAATTAGTAATTTATTCAAAAATCCAAACATGATATTCTTGGTTCATATTAACTCTTTGGATTTATATTTTATCTAACATCTTATTCCAAATAAATGCCTAACGCTTTGCTTATCACTTCTTTGTTCTACATGTTTTAAATAAATATAAGTAAAACAAGTATGGTTTTGAAATAGAAGTATCCAGAATAAATCTACACTATAATATAATGCCCAATAATTCAATCTTAATATATACACATATATAATTTTTCTAATATACTTTTAGACATATCTACAATCACTCACCGTGAGGGTTGAGGAATGGCGGGTTAAACGAAGAGATATTGAAGAGTGGATGAGACATCGACAACTACCTCCAGTTTTACAAGAACGTGTACGACAATTTGTTCAGTACGATTGGTTAGCTACAAGAGGTGTCAATGAAGCTTCTATTTTACGGTCATTACCCTTGGATATTCGACGTCAAGTACAACGTCACCTTTGCCTTAACCTCCTTCGACGAGTATGTCTATTTTCTTGCTATATTTATATCATACATTTCACTTTATTTTTATTTTTTTAATAGGAATAGTGATTCTTATATTCACTAAAGCGTATAAAAATCGTTACTTCATTCAACTATTGTTCAAAATTATATTTCCTCGGCCACATTAATAATTGTAAAATTACTAGATATTTGTCTAGTGAAATAATATTAGATTTTTTTTTACAAGATATTAAAAAATTTAGTATTTCATTGCCCGTAAGAAATAGACACTTTCATGTACAACTAATACGAATTTTAGTGTTTCTTACAGACTAATAAAGTTGCAGCGGAATTAACGTGTTTTTGTTTGGTATTTTGATTGAATAGAACGAAAACAAGAACGATATGATGTGATCAACTCTCCTTCCACGCAAGGAATCGAAACTCAACACAATTAATTCTCAACCTCACAAGGATGAATAAGGATTAACTCACTGTCGCAAGAACGAATTAATTGAACTTATACTGGCAAGTATTAAGAACTTGAACAAGAAACCTTGTATTCAATGCTTAAATCTGATAAATAAATAAAATCATAAAAGCCCTCTATTTATACTTGTAAGATTTACCTAAACTAACTAGGAAATAACACTACAGTTAACTTATTTAAAATTAGGAAACTAAGCTTTAATAAATTTATTTGGAAACAGATAAAAACAAACTAAGCAAATAAACTAATCAAGAAACCAGCTATCCTACATGGTTTTGCCGTCGAGGAAACCGTGTATGTGAACCTTGGAAAGTGACACGGCTATCGCAACCCTATCAAAGATAAAACCTAACGGTCTCAACAAATGTAGTAGAGGCAGTCGGGTATCGAATCTACAGGGAGAAGGAATCCAATAACTTGCTAAGTTTGCCAAGGTAACACAACTGGGGGGTTTGTTTGAAAGATTTTCTAACACTACAAAAGGAAAGGGAAAGAGAAATAAAGAGAGAAAAATCAGGAAGAAAAAGAACTAGGATCGTCGGTTCCCCATGGCATCTAGGGTCAGGATAGAAATCAAAGTAGAATCTAAACAGGTTTGTGGGTAGTGAAAAGGTCCTCTCGGTCCGCTATTCGCCCTAAGATATACTAACTTAGCTCTCGCCCTCATTAGTATAATCCCAAAGTTCATCACTGATCTGTCCTCTTCCAATCTCTCGATCTAGGTCAAGGGGGTATCAAATCAATCAATTGAATGCGTCGACTCAAGCAATTAAAAGTTATTAAATGTGATGATTGCTTCCAAACCTAATCTAGAGACTACTAATTAAATCATCTTATCTAAGCCACGGTTCCCCTAAATCCTAGCAAAGGAATTAGCTACACATAATAGAAAGAAGAACAATAACAATAATAAATAAGGAACAAAAAGACATAGAGAAATAATTAATTGAATTCAAGAACAATAATACCGAATTGCAAGTCCTCCAATTCAGATCCACAAATAACAGTCAAAAGTAAGTCTAGGGTAGAAAGTTGCTGTCTAGGCTAAAGTCTAATGTGTGGAGAACCCCCCCTATTGTTGCGTAGTTTCACCCTTAAGTACAATAATAGATTACAAGGCGCCCACACTAATTCACGAAGCCCATCAATATAAAACCACTCGATCGAGTAGAAATTGTTGTCCAAACCACTCGATCGAGTGGCAGCAGTGCTCGATCGAGTAAATTCCCAAATCCAACAGCTCGATCGAGTGGATTGGTTACTCGATCGAGGTCTTCTAATCAAAGAGGTGGTCGATCGAAGGCTTTTGTACTCGAACGAGAGTTTTGCTCATGGATTTCATTCTTGCAATCCTTTAACACGGCTTCACGCATTCCGAGATACCAAGATTCCTTTCCGACTCACTTATGCATACTTGAGGAGCTACAAAATGGCTAGTTTTCCGTCATTCTGGTTCACATCTGCAAATATTATAAAACAAACCAAAGTAGACTATTCGAGGGATATTTGTAGTGTAACACTACTAAATGACCATGGCAATGCGTGCAAATATGGCCTAAAAGGTCTATATAAAATACACGCATCAAACTTCCCCAAACCAAACCTTTGATTGTCCTCAAGCAAGAAAGGATGCAGCAAACAAATGAAACTAATAAACTCCGGACTACCGCAAATCGCCTGCTTGAACCAATTTAATGCAACAATCAAACTCAGCAATAATAACAAATGCAAACGAACTGAATCGTCGACCTTGCCAGACCATCAATGTCGGACTCTCGCGAGTCACTCTTCTCTCAGCAAGGCAAAGGGTAAACAAGTTATGTGTAAGGGAGAGAAGGAGAAAATAGTCGCTCACCTAACTATGACCGTCGCGTTCATGCAATGCTAACTAATATGATAAATGATTCAGTTACCGTACACACGCACAACCACCATTCAAGGACTATCGCACGCCGAATACTCGCAACATTTGGATAAGTGAGGTTATGGGTAAGAAGGGGCAAAGCGATAATGGAATAGAGGAGGTAAAGCGTCAAGCTAGCTACCTGATCTTAATCAAATAACAAAATCCGTCTTCTTATCTCATAATGAAGCACACAGCCACGATTCGGCCAACAACTCACTAAAACCAACAGGATGGAGTGAAAACGAACTGGTTAGCTTATTCAGCTCTATCTGAATCCCCAAATGATATGAATAAAGCACAAAAACAGAGATCAATTTATTTTGTTTTTTTCTTTTTCTCTGACAAATTTTTTTTTTTTTTTTTTTGAATTTTCCTCGTTTGTTTCATCAAAATTTCCAGCTAACATTTCCACGGAAACAAATTCAAATTCAATTCCCAATTTCTTAAGATACCAACTCCGTAGCAAGGATGCAAACCAAACTGATAAAATGAAGTAAATACCTCAACAACCACTACTAGACTAGCTCGACGCAAGGTAGGCTAAATTTAGGATGTAGATTGTGGGTCAACTGGCAGTTTTGGCTGAATGTGGAGTTAACTGGGTAATGAGAAAAAGGGAAATTGCAAGCATTCTCCAAACGTGTGATACCGACCACGAACCCGTACGTGCAGGCAACAAGAATCAGATTTCATATACATGCAATGCGATGACACGAGGGAGTAACTACTCACAATCCTATATGAACTGGTCATAGATGTCACCAGTTTAGAAGCTCTAATCCTCAGAATATGTAAGTAGGTCGCCAACATGTCAAGTCAAGTCTATTCGTTCAGCATCGATTAACAGCAAATGATCATGCAAGAGATATTAAGTGTGCAAGGCTTAAGTCGAGACTAGATGAAGAGTAGGGGAAAAGCGTTCCGACTCGACTAAAATGCAAAAATAAACATGAAAATTGCTGAAGTTTTTGGAATTTTTGAGTGATTAACAATGCATACGAAAATGTAGTAAAACGAAATGCAGACACGATATGGATGCAAAACCTAACTTCCCCAAACCAAACCGTACAATGTCCCCATTGTACAAAGTAAAGGAAAAGGAATTGCAACCTAGAGAGAGACGGAAACTTACAGGAATGCGTGTATGACCGACTTCCCCAAACCAGACCGGAATGATGTGCTCCAGGGAGGCGATCGAGTGGAAAACTACTCGATCTAGTGAAAGCGAGATGGAGCTTGCTCGATCGACTGGAAAACCAACGCGTCCGAGAGGGTTCCTTCGCAGGAGTACTTGATCGAGTAACTGGAGTGCTCGATCGAGGGATTATAATGCTCGATCGACTGAAATACTGCTCGATCGAGCAAATGCATCAGAGCAATTAATACCAAAGCAGCGAGAAGCAAGAAAGGACGCAATTGTATTGTTTGAACAATAAAACAGAAATAAACTACTAAAAACTTAGGAAAACAATACAACAAAACGATGATAGATCGGGTTGCCTCCCGATAAGCGCAGGTTTATAAGGTCCCGCACGACCCTTGAGCTTCAATCATCAAGCTCCTCGTTTCCGTCGAAGAATAGCACTTCGACGCGACCCACAACACTGTCAGCTCCATAGTAATGTTTCACATGATGACCATTAGCCTTGAACCGTTGACCCTCGGAGTCTTCTATCTCAACGGATCCAAACTGAGTAACATCAGTTACTGTGTACGGACCACTCCACCTGGATTTCAGCTTACCAAAAAAATAGACGCAGTCGGGCATTGAATAGTAACACCTTCTGCCCGACTTGGAACCCGCGAGGTATGATCCTCTTATCGTGCCAACGTTTGGTCTTTTCTTTGTAAATACGCGAGCTATCATAGGCATTCAGACGGAATTCCTCTAACGCATCTAGCTGCAACAACCGTTTCTCACCACACAAGTTAGCATCATAATTAAGTTGGCGGACTGCCCACCAAGCTTTATGTTCTAGCTCAACAGGTAAATGACAGGACTTCCCGTACACCAATCGATACGGTGAGGTACCGATAGGTGTCTTAAATGCGGTCCTGTAGGCCCATAAAGTGTCCTCTAGTTTGGCACTCCAATCCTTCCGCGATTTAGACACGACCTTACTTAAAATCTCCTTGAGTTCCCTATTAGAGACTTCAACCTGCCCACTAGTCTGAGGGTGATACCCCAAACCCCTACGATGTTTGACACCATATTTAGACAGTAAGGTCGTTAGCTGCTGGTCCCTAAAATGCATACCCCTATCACTAATGACAACCCTAGGGACGCCAAAACGAGGGAAAATGGTCTTACGAAACAGCTTAATCACGGTCTTAGCATCACAGTTGGGAGTGGCAATCGCTTCTACCCATTTAGACACATAACCTACATCTACCAGAATATACCTGTTACCAAGACTCGACGGGAATGGTCCTTGATAATCAATGCCCCAGACATCAAAAAGCTCGACCTCTAAAATGCCGTTTTGGGGCATTTCATGTCTCTTAGATATGTTTCCTGTCCGCTGGCAAGCATCACAACTAGCAACAAAAACTTAAGTGTCAGCAAAAAGAGTCGGCCAATAGAAACCAGACTGCCAATAGAAACCAGACTGTAATACCTTAGCCACGGTGCGCGATGGACCGTGGTGACCTCCACAAGGGGAAGAATGGCAGCCTTCTAGGATAACTTTGATCTCCCACTGTGGAACACACCGTCTGAAAAGACCGTCTACGCATGACTTGAACAAGTATGGATCATCCCAGAAATAATCACGCACATCATGTAGAAACTTCTTCCGCTGCTGATAAGACATATCAGGTGGCAGCTTCTGGCTGACAATGTGATTAGCATAATCTGCAAACCAAGGTTCAACACCATCGTTAGACTTTATAGAATGGACAGTGCATAAAGTATCATCAGCAAACGAATCATTAATGGGAAGAGAATCCTCCCCCTCCTGTCGCGTCAAACGCGAAAGATGATCCGCTACAACGTTCTCAGCTCCTTTCTTATCCCTGATTTCCAGATTAAACTCCTGGAGAAGGAGTATCCACCTCAGCAATCTGGGTTTAGCTTCTTTCTTGTTTAGAAGGTGTTTGAGCGCTGCATGATCTGTAAAAACAATAACCTTAGAACCCAACAGATATGATCTAAATTTATCAAGCGCATAAACTACAGCTAAAAGCTCCTTCTCTGTGGTAGCATATTTCACTTGAGCCTCATCCAGAGTTCGGCTCGCATAGTAAATAGCATTCAAAGCTTTGTCTTTCCACTGGCCGAGCACCGCTCCTAGTGCGTAATCGCTTGCATCGCACATAATCTCGAACGGCAGCGTCCAATCAGGAGGCTGAATAATGGGTGCAGAGACCAAAGCCTGTTTCAAAGTGTTAAAAGCAGAAAGACAATCATCAGTAAAATCGAAAGGAGCATCTTTTAATAGCAACTGTGTAAGTGGTTTAGTGATTTTAGAAAAGTCCTTGATGAACCGGCGATAAAAACCGGCGTGACCAAGGAAACTCCTCACCCCCTTCACGTTAATAGGAGGGGGTAATTGCTGAATCACTTGCACCTTTGCTCTGTCTACCTCAATACCCCTATTCGAAACCAAGTGCCCAAGGACGACTCCCTCATTGACCATGAAATGGCACTTTTCCCAGTTCAGCACCAGATTAATCTCGATACATCGCTGCAAAACTTTGTCAAGGTTAGCTAAACATTTATCAAAATCATTCCCTTAGACACTGAAGTCATCCATAAAGACTTCCATGATAGACTCTAAATACTCAGAAAATATCCACATCATGCACCTCTGAAAGGTAGCTGGGGCATTACACAAACCAAAAGGCATTCTACGATAAGCAAAAACACCCTTGGGGCAAGTAAAAGTGGTCTTTTCCTGATCATCTGGATGAATAGGGATCTGGAAGAACCCTGAGTACCCATCCAGATAACAGAAAAACTCATGAGAAGCTAACCTCTCTATCATCTGATCAATGAAAGAAAGGGGGAAATGATCTTTCTTGGTGGCGGCATTTAACTGCCTATAGTCTATACACATCCGCCACCCGGTTACTAGTCGAGTAGGTATTAATTCATTCTTTCCATTTTTAACAACTGTAGTACCTCCTTTCTTGGGTACGACCTGAACTGGGCTTACCCATTTAGAGTGGCCAACTGAATAAATAATACCTGCATCGAGCAGTTTCATCACCTCGGTCATCACAACCTCCTCCATCTTCGGGTTCAGCTTTCGCTGACCCTGTCTGCAAGGTTTATGACCTTCTTCCAGCTCAATCCTGTGCATACAGACGTCAGGGCTGATGCCCTTGATGTCATCCAGTGAATACCCCATCGCTTTCCTGTTCCTCTTAAGCACAGCCAACAAAGCGGTTAGCTGTTCCTCATTCAGTTTAGAACTGACAATAACTGGAAATTGCTCAGTATTATCAAGAAAAGCATATTTGAGGTGAGTTGGAAGGGGCTTACGCTCGGGAACTTTTACCTCGACAGAACACAAGCCGTGACCCAAGTGTCCCAGCTGTTCTTCCTCCGCATCAGTCAATTCTTCCTCATCGGCAGTATCTCCAAGCAATTTCAGCACTCCGTCATTGTCATCAAAATACTCTGCACACTCATCTAGCAATGTTAAAGATTCCAACGGATCCTTCATCAAGGAATCCGGCCAGAACTCATAAGTGAACTCACGAATGATATCAACAGAAAAGCAGGCATCCTCTATCATTGGTCTAGATAAAGTGTCAGGTAAACTGAACGAAACCGTATCATCCCCCACGGCTAGAGTTAAACGCCCGTGTTTAACATCTATAATGGCCCCAGCTGTACACAAAAACGGCCGACCCAAAATAATTTGGGTACGGGTATCCTCAGCAATGTCTAAAACTATGAAGTCAAGAGGAATAAAAAACTTGTCCACCTTAACAGGCACGTCTTCTACGACACCTAAGGGTCTCCTAACAGATCTATCGGCCATCTGCAGGGTGATGTTGGTCGTCTTAAGACAACCCATGTTAAGCTTACGACAGATAGAATAAGGCATGACACTTACACTAGCTCCAAGATCACATAGTGCCTTATCTATCACGACATCTCCTATAACACAAGTAATAGAGAAACTACCCGGATCCTTCAGTTTCGGGGGAGACTTGTTCAGGATTAAGCTACTAGACTCTTCCATAAAGGCGACAGTAGCGAAACTCTCAAGTGCCTTCTTACGCGTAACAATATCTTTCATAAATTTGGCGTAAGGAGGTACTTGAGTGATTAGCTCGGCAAAAAGCACAGTTACCTGAATGTTTTTAACCATGTCTACAAACTTGCTGAACTGTTTCTCCGTCTTTGAATCACGCAAACGACCTGGGTATGGGACTCTGACCATCGAAGACGGGTCCCCAATTTTCTCTTTACTCGGTACCTTCTCAGCAGGGGAAAGTACTTCATCGCACATAATCTCGATTAGTGTGCCTGACGTCTCACATTCACTCGATCGAGACTTCTGTGCACTCGATCGAGTGATTCCTTCCTAATCATCCTTCGATCGATTGAAAGGGTTACTCGATCGAAGATCTTCTAACACCGGGCTACTCGATCGAGTATGTTTACTACTCGATCGAGGAATTTCTTCAGCTGAATCACTCGATCGAGTAATGGGTCCACTCGATCGAGCAATATTCTTGACAAAATCCTTCGATCGAATGGTATTCTTATTCGATCGAACCCTTCTCTGCACATCTTCAGTTAATTCATCCGAGACATCATCGACCTCGGTATGCGTGCTTTCAGGAACGTGTACAGGACCGTCATAAGCACGACCACTTCTCAGATTTATGGCATTGACTGTGGCCTTGAGATCTTCATATTCGGCTTGGGTAATGAGAACCTTGCCTTCATCCACGGGTGGTTGAGATTTTGCAACGGTTAGCTCGGCGTATAACTCGGAAAAAGGACCCCCTTGCTTGAAATTCCTATAAGCAAGAACCCTTGCTGAATCGGCTAAACAAGTAATAGGATCATGTCCCTCATCACCGCATCTACTACAAACCATCTCAATATCTTGAACTTGGTGTATTTCACCCAAATTCCCCGTTTCTACCACATGAACTTCTTCAACAACAGTGTCCCTCCTTCTCTCCACTCTAGGATTACCGTAGCTAGCAGAATGGATGGCCATATTTTCAATAAGTTTCCACCCTTCATCATCCTCCACATTAGCCTGGAATCTCCCTCGTGCAGCAGCATCCAGAACGATTCTTTGTTTAGAAAGCAACCCATTGTAAAATTGACTACACAAAAACCATTGCTCGAACTCGTGATGCGGAACTGAGCGAACTAGCTTCTTGAACCTGGCCCATGCTATACTCAAATCTTCAGTAGTAGATTGAGTAAAGTTCGTGATCTGGCGGCGCAGCGCGTTGGTTCGCAGAGGACGAAAATACCGTCTATAGAATGCTAGAGCTAGCGAACTCCAATCTTTAACCCCAGCAGCCTTCCTATCTAAATCTCTCCACCAATCCTTAGCATCGCCAGTCAAGGAAAAAGGAAAAAGAAATTCCTTTACCTTGTCTTGCGTAACACCAGCAACTACAGGAATAGCGGAGCAATAGTCTGTAAATACCTCTACATGCCTAGCTGGGTCTTCATCTACCATACCCCCGAATAAGTTTCGCTCCACTAAACTGTAGTAGGACGGATGTATTGTGAAGGTACCCTCATCAGCAAGAGGGAGGGTAATTCCCTTAGGTAGAGTCTCAGCACTGGGCTCAGAATGACTAGCAATTTTAGGCATCCTGCAGAGAAATTACAGCCGCAACATGTTCAAATGGTCCTCTTTTAGGATTTATACCTGCAAAACTAAACACTAACTCAAATATGAGAACAACCTCAAGGAATAAGTTCCTTGAGACCAGAGACAAACTAAAGAAAGCTACAAAATTACACCGTCTCCCCGGCAATGGCGCCAAAATTTGACACGGCTATCGCAACCCTATCAAAGATAAAACCTAACGGTCTCAACAAATATAGTAGAGGCAGTCGGGTATCGAATCCACAGGGAGAAGGAATCCTATAACTTGCTAAGTTTGCCAAGGTAACACAACTGGGGGGTTTGTTTGAAAGATTTTCTAACACTACAAAAGGAAAGGGAAAGAGAAATAAAGAGAGAAAAATCAGGAAGAAAAAGAACTAGGATCGTCGGTTCCCCATGGCATCTAGGGTCAGGATAGATATCAAAGTAGAATCTAAACAGGTTTGTGGGTAGTGAAAAGGTCCTCTCGGTCCGCTATTCGCCCTAAGATATACTAAATTAGCTCTCGCCCTCATTAGTATAATCCTAAAGTTCATCACTGATCTGTCCTCTTCCAATCTCTCGATCTAGGTCAAGGGGGTATCAAATCAATCAATTGAATGCGTCGACTAGAACAATTAAAAGTTATTAAATGTGATGATTGCTTCCAAACCTAATCTAGAGACTACTAATCAACTCATCTTATCTAAGCCACGGTTCCCCTAAATCCTAGCAAAGGAATTAGCTACACATAATAGAAAGAAGAACAACAACAATAACAAATAAGGAACAAAAAGACATAGAGAAATAATTAATTGAACTCAAGAACAATAATACCGAATTGGAAAGCAGAAGAAAGTCAGAGCAAGTCCTCCAATTCAGAGCCACAAATAACAGTCAAAAGTAAGTCTAGGGTAGAAAGTTGCTGTCTAGTCTAAAGTCTAATGTGTGGAGAACCCCCCCTATTGTTGCGTAGTTTCACCCTTAAGTACAATAATAGATTACAAGGCGCCCAAACTAATTCACGAAGCCCATCAATATAAAACCACTCGATCGAGTAGAAATTGTTGTCCAAACCACTCGATCGAGTGGCAGCAGTGCTCGATCGAGTAAATTCCCAAATCCAACAGCTCGATCGAGTGGATTGGTTACTCGATCGAGGTCTTCTAATCAAAGAGGTGGTCGATCGAAGACTTTTGTACTCGAACGAGAGTTTTGCTCATGGATTTCATTCTTGCATTCCTTTAACACGGCTTCACGCATTCCGAGATACCAAGATTCATTTCCGACTCACTTATGCATACTTGAGGAGCTACAAAATGGCTAGTTTTCCGTCATTCTGGTTCACATCTGCAAATATTACAAAACAAACCAAAGTAGACTATTCGAGGGATATTTGTAGTGTAACACTACTAAATGACCATGGCAATGCGTGCAAATATGGACTAAAAGGTCTATATAAAATACACGCATCAGAAAGCGTGACACCAACTCATCAACTGTGTTCCAGCTCCACACCACCTTCACTCTTCCATGTTATCATATTTACCAAGCTCGATCCCATTTTGAAACTTTCGGAAATGTGAGATACATTTCGAGGAATCAAGACTTCATTTTCATCTTCTTTCAGTGCTCCCGCATCATTCTCTCCTTCTTTTCGAGAATTTGCCCTCAAATTGTCGTCTTTAAAATACGGTGACAAGTCCCAACATTAAAGTAGTACTTACTCCTCCATACTCGCATGGTAAGTTTTTGCTTGTAAGCATTCGATCCATAGCCCTTTAACACTTTGAATGGTCCATCGGCTCTTGGAATAAACTTTTTCTTTCTTTTTGATGTGAATCTTTCCTTTTGTAAATGCAAGCAAACAAGGTGGCCAACTGGGAACACCGGTTTTTTTCGATTCATGTTTTCTTTCTCCTTATATCTAGCAGTAGCCTTCTTGATTTGGGTTCGTACTTGGTCTGAAGTTCGGAAGATAGTAGCTTGCCTCTCTTAAGCTTCAAGCTCATGATTTCCTTCTTTGGTATTGGGACCAAGTCAATAAGCAAATACAAATTCACTCCATACACAATCTCAAATAGTGCTCGACCCGTAGTAATCGAAGGAGCTCGATTGTAAGCAAACTCGGCATGAGTTAGTTTAACATCCCAATCTTTCATGCTCTTACTTACTAATCGTCTTAACAAGCTCCCAAGTGTTCGAGTAGTCACTTCGATGTGGCCATCTATTTGAGGATGATGAGAGGTACTAAATAGTATCTTGGTTCCCATTAATTGCCACAAGATTTTCCAAAAGTGACTAAAGAACCTTATATCTCAATCTAACATTATTGTGAGCGGAATGACATTTAATCCAACCACTTATTTGTAATACAAGTCTAGAACATTTTTGACCCCTTGGTAAGCAAAATGCCATGTAATCGAACCACTTCACGTTGAGTCTCATGTAAAACAAGTATGAAGTCCATACTTACCTATTTCCATGGTTGCGTAGGGAGTGGTTGATAAGTGATATTTTGTATTGATTTATCCCTCGTTTTAGCTCGATTTCTATACGATTTATGCACTTTGTTAAGCGATTAACGAGCTAATATTGCTATTCTAGTTGTTTTGCGTGTTTTGACTCGTTTTATAGGAAATGAAGCAGTTTTGCTATATTTTCCTACTTTATGGAGCAAAGACACTAGGATACGAGTTTTCAAGGAATTGATGATAGCCAGTTCACGATTTGATTACGATTCCGCTACATCTTTCCTCGAATGGACTCAATTTGGATTTTGGCTTTGAACTTTAAAAGAAAACTCAACCCAAGTCAAGAGAAGATCAGACCATGTAACACCCGGAAATGTACCCTATTTTTCTAGTGAAAATATTTTTACGGATACGTTTCAGCAAATTTAAGTTTTAATATAGAATTTTATGTTCCGAGTCGAATTTAGAATTTCCGAGTTCGTATTTGGAATTTCCGCGAGATTCCATGAGAATCCCGTCTTAAGGCGAGTTTTACTTTCCTTGACTTTTTCCTTATAAATATCTCATACTCCACCCTTAACCTATTTCTCATTCAACACAAACACATTTCTTCATCCTTAAGCAAACCAAACCCTTGCCTCCATACACTTTTCGATCTTTGAATCACCGTATCTCCTTCGTTTCTTATTGGAATTCACGTAAGTTCGTCTCATTCTTTCCCTCTTACCTTCCTCTATCCGTATTGGTAATAAAATTACCGTCTTTCTCGCTTTTTAAATTATCCGTCTTTCTCAAGTTGGATGATATTCATCTTTTATTACCTAATTGTAGGTGGAGACTACAAGGAAGGCTTAGTAATCGATTAAAGACGCGTAAAGGTAACGGTGAAGGGTTACTCGATATCATTTACGTGTTTTATATGATTTCTATGTTAGAATTCGTATTTATAATATGATTAGTAAGCTTAGGAATTGAGTTATTGTTGATGATTGTTGTTAGTTGATGATTGTTGATGATGATTATTGATTGTTGATAGTTGATAGAAATTAAATATGAGAATTGAAAATGATTGAACTTGTGTATGTTGTTCTCGGGTAGCAGGTAGTCCTGGCCGAAGTACCGGCTGCCGGTTCAGTGGCCGGCTGGGAATCCACTACACCGACCCTTTTTCGTAGAATGATCATATCTCCTTCGTTACTTGCTTGTTTTGGGCTTGTGACCATTCGTTGGAACCGTAAGAGGATAAGCCATTACCTCGATTTAGAATTTCTGTATTTTCATATCTAGAACTCTAGTTATGACCGTTTGAAGTGGACCCTTGTTTTAGTTAGTTTCCAAACTTGGTTTTTGTGTGTAGTTGTGCTCCGAGCCGGGGTACCGGCCGCCTCCCTCCAGACCGGCCTGGAACACGGCTGTGTTTTCTTCTTGAAATTTATAAAACTCGTAATTTATAATAGTTCGCATGATTCGTTTATCGTATAATTTTACGTAGTGACTTATAATATTCATGTTTTGGATATATGATATTTCACTCGCTTGTATCACATGTTTTGTGACGGTTTTTGCTATGTCCCACTTTGAGTCGGTTTTTACAAAGGTTACGGTTTGAGCACTATTTTTGTTATGTGCTTTGTACTCTCATTCCCTTGGCTACCTCCACGTTCGTAAGGCTGGAATGTCGGAACGGGGAGGTATCCTACTGCTTAAATGCATGTGTTAGTGGGCATACGACGACGTTTTTGGGAGTTGAACGCTATGCGTTGATCGACCCGGCCGTCAAATGTTGTGTACTTGCGAGGTGGTGTTATTTGCATGTAGCGTACCGCTTGTTATGAGGCTTGAGCTGTTTTCCGCCTCTTTCGTGAATTGATCTACCGAGAATGTGGGTACTCGGCGTTTTCTTTGTAAGACCGAGTCTTGGGTGCGAAACGTGATCGCATGTCGAACCGGAAAATGTGATTTCGGGATTCTGGCCAGATTTAGACTAGGAGCGGGTATTTATATCGTCGTCCTACCAGGAGGAAATTAGTCTACATACACGAAATGTAAGCATCGTGTATGAGTTCAGGGAAATGTGATCTCGTGGATGCCTTTTAATCATACTTGCCATGTACACGATGCTAGTGTATTTCATTTACCGTGAGAGATGTCGTCTTGTGTCGTCGTTCTTTGAATGCGTGATTTCATGATATTATTCATGGTCATTGCATGATTGGACACCGTCAATGTCTTGGTTCGTGAATGGATGATAATATGTTGGATATTTTGTGATCATCGCATGACTTGACTTGGTTTGTCTGTCGAGTCTCAATCTTATCAAACTTATACCGCTAACGGTAAGATGCAAGCCCTATTGAGCGTATTCGGTTGCCTAAGAGTGTCTTCCCCGAGTCTTTGAATAACATGATGGTTTCGGATTTGATTTCCACATGATCTTATCATTATATACTGGATTGCCAATCTAATCTTAATGTAACTCACATGTATATCTATATATGCATGATTTAACTTTTGTATTTCCTTCTATGTACGTTTAATGTGATATGGCTTGGAGAACCCGGAGTTACTCCCCACTGACTGTGGCGTTCATGTTTTTCATGGATGAACAGGTTGCTTGTTTGGATGACTTTCTAGCTATGATGTTTTGGGGTTTGGGTGTGAGCTAGCGGGCGTTGTCCCTGGAAGTTTCACCTCTAGACGATATTAGCTAGTTTTGCTAAACACTTGTTCTTTCCTAACATTTGAAGAGACTCCGTCTCTTTGTTATATTCCGTATTTAGTTTGTAATATTTTGACACTCCTCGTTTTATTTAACTTGCATGTATAAAAGTTTTTAAAAACTACCTATTTCCGCAATATAATTCACATGCTTGTTTGTTTTATATTTCCGCATTCGCGAGGGTTGTCTCAGTTGGTATCAGAGCTTTATCGCTTCCGACGCACACACGTGAACCCTAAACTTAAACTACTTGACCTTGAAATAATGAATGAGAGATGGGTAGACTTAGGGATCTAAGGTGGTAGTCTTTGGTGTACTTGATGTTTGTTAGGTTCTAACTTGTTTGTTGGTTGTTTTGAGTGATGTTATGTTTGTTTGTATCTACCGTCTTAAGGTGGATCATTGTGTTACCTAGAAGATGTATCCTCTACCGAAGATTTGAAGATTGAGAAGCCTAATTGAAGTGTATTTCTTTCTCATCTATGAATTCCCTCGTCCTTAATGTTTTATGCTCTCTTCCTTCTATCTAGGTGCTTCTTTCTCTTCCATCTTGTTGTCTCTTGGATATTACTCTTGATAGTTCCTCCATCTTACCATTGGTATCCTTACCTTCCACTTGTAAAATTTTGTGGATGTCATACCCATTTGTTTGTAGTATATTATACTTGGTCGGAAGGACTTGAATTTTGTGGAATATTAGTATTTGTTAGAATGAATTTGTGATTTGAGGAAAATGGTGTAGATCTTAATTCACCCTATATTGATGATTGGTTGTATCTCTAAGGAAAGGTAGTAAGATAAGTTTGATGATTTTAATGCTTGATGCTTGTCATGACTAAAGTGTGGATAGTTCATGATATTTGATGGTGTGAGGTTGAATGAGTTGGCTAAGACTTCTTAACCCATTAGCGATTTAATCTTTTGAATTTTAGGAGTTTGAATGATGCCTTGAGATGTAAACTGCTTTTGAGATTAAGTGACGTCTTGTGGTTTCCTATGGTGTGTTTGTGAGTATAGGCTTGGTGGAAAAGCATTTGGCTATAGTTATTGGATTTAAAGATATGATCTTATCTTATGGTATTGGAGACTCGTTTGAAGTAGTAAGGTTTCGGTAAGTTGAACCATATTACTTGAGGATTATGATGTAATCTATGATGGAATTACCTTGGAATGTAAATGATGATGTTTGGCTTGATGTTGTACTTTGATAATAATGAACTCGTGGGATATAGTCTTGAAAATGACCGAGTATAAGAGAGTATTTGTTAGTCCTTCAATTAAAGAAACCTTTGAGGTTGTGTTGAATATTTGAGCTAAAGGAATGTTACAATGCTTGAGTTGCAATTCCACATTTGGGAATCCGTGTGATATGAAAGGATGGATGAATTGGGTTGTAGTTGATTTGTCGAATTTTGGCGTACCTTACTTTGATGATTGTGGTACGATGGCCCCTTG
The DNA here is from genome assembly GCA_022085475.1 of Heliosperma pusillum. Taxonomy (NCBI): domain Eukaryota; kingdom Viridiplantae; phylum Streptophyta; class Magnoliopsida; order Caryophyllales; family Caryophyllaceae; genus Heliosperma; species Heliosperma pusillum. The sequence continues at coordinate 3,413 of JAIUZE010012264.1, read as the reverse complement.
TAAGAGACCTTTGTTTGGGATGAGTTAATTTACTATCACCCTAAGTCTGAAAGAAGAAACTTTGTGGACTAAACCTTAAACCATTACCCGTTCCATTGTCCCTTTTCATTTCCATTCTTGAATGTTTTTGTCAAGATTGATCTTTAAGAAATCGCATGCTCGCATCTTCTTTCTTACTCGGATAGCTTCATAACTCTACCATCTGCTTTGTCTCTCCCTTGACCTCGTTATTTTCAGCGCTCCTCTCTTGTAATCTCGTGCGTTATTTATTCTTGTGTTCTCCATGAGATTCCTTATCGTTTCCTATCTCGTTGCTGCTTCATCTTTTCCTTAGTGGATTGGATATTCCGTTTGTAAGGTTCAGAGAATAATTGTAATGTATTGTGGGATTCTTTAGCTAGAACATGTGTATTTGGATTTAACAAATTTCATGTTGTATTTGATCATGAGAAATAGGACTTAAGCTCTAGGATGAATCCTAATAGTGATAATGTATCCTCTCTTAGTGGTTTTAGATTTGGAGCTTGGTATTGTAGTGCTATTTTGAGAATTGAGTTGACCATGATAATAGTTCGTTGTTGTTGGGTATTATAACGGTTGCTTGGTATGTCATTTGGGAATTAGATGTCTCTAATTGGTGGATTCTAAAAGAGACTTTGCTAGGGTAATTGAGTTGGTACCAAAAGTTTGAGGAGTATTGTCATAAATGAAAATCAATTCATTTTGAGTTTTAGATGAATTAGATGATTTGAATGGTTGTCTAATTGCCAAGTGATTGGCCATTTGTGGTTTGGAATTAGTAATTCTCGTTTATTCTTAAGGAATCATAGTTTGAGATTGAGAAATGTTCGTTGCAAGCTTTGGATAGTGAATGCTCGGTTGTTATGGATTATAGAGATAGAATGGTGAACCCATTCATCTTGAAGATTAGTAACCTCCATAGTTTGCTAATGTGACTATTTATATTTGAGGCTTCGAGCGTAGTAATGATCAAATTAAGGATGTTATGGCGTATTAAAGAATCCTTATAACCGATAATGGATTGTGGATTTTCCCTTGTCGTGAGACTTTGGATGAGGCTAGTTGAATCTTAGATAATTGTGTTTGATGCTTTGATTGTGTTTTGACTTTCGGGGATGAGAAAGTTCATTGTAAATTTAGGATAATGAGTTTGAAGTAAATTGGATTAAAGGATTTCATGGTAAGTTCTTTACTTTGTGGTTGTTAGTGATCATGTTTCCATAGATAAATATTTTGTTGGTAGTTTCTAGTAAGAGTTTTGATGAAACTAAGAAGATTAGAGTGCGTAATAAATCTTTCATGTGGATTGTTAGTTGTGGAGTCTACCGTGCCGATGGACCTTAGTAGATTCTAATTGGATTCGAATAATTGGGATTTGTTACTCGAAGTTTCGTGATTATGGAATATTTTTGTAGGAATTCTGATGATTGAAAATGATGAGTTGCAAATTGGGTAAATTGCATTCTCTTGAGGATTTGGTTTATTAGTAGAGTTAGTGATGTCGAATTCTTGTAGATCGTCCTGCCGACTTTATCTTAATCTTCTTATCCCTAAGAATTCGATTTGTTTTGTTTTTGCGTGTTTTGTATATATTTTGTTATCATGATTTGTGAACTTGATGTTCGAGTTGCTCTATGTACGTGTAATGTCTTGTTATTTGATTTTATCTTTGATAAAACTTTCAAATTTCCATATTATATTTCTGATTTAACGTTTCAAAGAAGTCTAAAAATGGTTTTTGTACCTCCTTTTTGGAGAAAATAGATTTCTTTCGCTTTTATATTTGGATTTTGCGTTTGGTTGGATGTTTGTACTTGTTATTGGAGACGTCTGATAACTAGTCCTGCACTTACTAACGTTGTTTTGAATTTCGATTTCACTATTTCGACATTGCTTTGATTTGGATAATTAGAGTTCTCGTTCGCGACGAGCATTCTTGAGATCCGTAAGTAAAGTTTCACACTTATGAAAAATTTCCTTAAACCGTTTCGAGAAGAACATCATTTCATAAATGTTTTCCCTTGTAAACGCTTTCGTGTTGATTTTGTAAACCGATTCTTGTCCTTGATACTTTTTGTTTTCTACTCTCAAGTTTTCACAAGGACGAAACTTCTTAAAAGGAGTGGTTGATTGTAACGCCCCCGGAAATGTTACCCTATTTTTCTAGTGAAAATATTTTACGGATACTTTTCAGCAAATTTAAGTTTTAATATAGAATTTTATGTTCCGAGTCGAATTTAGAATTTCCGAGTTCTTATTTGGAATTTCCGCGAGATTCCATGAGAATCCCGTCTTAAGGCGAGTTTGACTTTCCTTGACTTTTTCCTTATAAATATCTCATACTCCACCCTTAACCTATTTCTAATTCAACACAAACACATTTCTTCATCCTTAAGCAAACCAAACCCTTGCCTCCATACACTTTCCGATCTTTGAATCACCGTATCTCCTTCGTTTCTTATTGGAATTCACGTAAGGTCGTCTCATTCTTTCCCTCTTACCTTCCTCTATCCGTATTGGTAATAAAATTACCGTCTTTCTCGCTTTTTAAATTATCCGTCTTTCTCAAGGTGGATGATATTCATCTTTTATTACCTAATTGTAGGTGGAGACTACTAGGAAGGCTTAGTAATCGATTAAAGACGCGTAAAGGTAACGGTGAAGGGTTACTCGATATCATTTATGTGTTTTATATGATTTCTATGTTAGAATTCGTATTTATAATATGATTAGTAAGCTTAGGAATTGAGTTATTGTTGATGATTGTTGTTAGTTGATGATTGTTGATGATGATTATTGATTGTTGATAGTTGATAGAAGTTAAATATGAGAATTGAAAATGATTGAACTTGTGTATGTTGTTCTCGGGTAGGAGGTAGTCCTGGCCGAAGTACCGGCTGCCGGTTCAGTGGCCGGCTGGGAATTCACTGCACCGACCCTTTTTCGTAGAATGATCATATCTCCTTCGTTACTTGCTTGTTTTGGGCTTTTGACCATTCGTTAGAACCGTAAGAGGATAAGCTATCACCGCGACTTAGAATTTCTGTATTTTCATATATAGAACTCTAGTTATGACCGTTTGAAATGGACCCTTGTTTTAGTTAGTTTCCAAACTTGGTTTTTGTGTGTAGTTGTGCTCCGAGCCGGGGTACCGGCCGCCTCCCTCCAAACCGGCCTGGAACACGGCTGTGTTTTCTTCTTAAAATTTATAAAACTCGTAATTTATAATAGTTCGCATGATTCGTTTATCGTATAATTTTACGTAGTGACTTATAATATTCATGGTTTGGATATATGATATTTCACTCGCTTGTATCACATGTTTTGTGACGGTTTTTGCTATGTCCCACTTTGAGTCGGTTTTTACAAATGTTACGGGTTGAGCACTATTT
>JAIUZE010012263.1:0-31587 GCA_022085475.1 Heliosperma pusillum | reverse complement strand
TCAAGGACGTAAAAATCAACATGTTATCAACAACAAAAATCCTCATTTATCATCACAAACCATCAATTCTCATATCAATTAACAACTAACAACATCCATCAACAACAACACAAGTCCTAAGCATACTAACCATAATCTAAATACAATTACTAGCCTAGAAAACACATAAAACACGTAAATGATATCGAGTAACCCTTCACCGTTACCTTTAAGCGTCTTCACTAATCGTCAAGCTCCTCTTCAATTAGAAAATAGTCTTTGTCGGGATCTTGGAGGTCACCACCTACAAATAGATCATAAAAGATGAATAAAATTCATCTTGAGAAAGACGGAAAGTTTGAAAAGCGAGAAAGACGATGATTTTAATATCAATACGGATAGAGGAAGGTAAGAGGAGAAGAATGAGACGAACTTACGTGCATTCTAGCAAGTAACGAATGAGCTACGATGATTTTAAGATCGAAAAGATTATGGAGGCAAGGGTTTTGTTTGCTTAAGGAAGAAGAAATGTGTTTGTGTTTGTGTTGAATGAAAAATAGGTTAAGGGAGGGAGTGTGAGTTGTGTAAGGAAAAGTCAACAAAAAGTCAAACTCGCCTTAAGACGGGATTCTCATGGAATCTCGCGGAAATTCCAAATACGAACTCGGAAATTCTAAATTCGACTCGGAAAATTACATTTACGATTACAACTATAATTCACTGAAAAGTAACCGTAAAATATTTTTACTAGAAAAATAGGGTACATTTCCGGGTGTTACATTAAGTGAATAACAAAAACTAACAAAGACAAGGTAATTTCAATGCTAAAAAACTTACCAAAAAGGGGAAGAGGGAACAAAACATGATTATTGTCAAAATGGAAATAAGGAATAATATGGTGAATAAGAGGGAGTATAATAATATCATCCTTATAGAGTTATAGGTAGTTATGAAAGTTGGCGTCTCGGTGTCTATATTTTAATATTCAATGTTACAAAAAGTTATGAAAATCATAATAACAATAGTATCTCTTTCATATTTTCTTTTAATATTTTTTTTTGAATAATTTACTTATGTTTGACTCTCTAATATCGCTCGAAAATTTAGCCTTTTAAGTATATAATCTTCTCATAAGATACTCAGCAACCATCCAATCACCATGTGACTGAAACAAATCTTAATCATTAACTCCATTCCCGTTCGCCCCCTTAACTTCCTTCCATCATCAATCACCAAGCACCAGAAACCATTGTATGTCCGCATCACCAACGAACAACCTACCAGTTTTTATATCGTTTGAGTCGGGTTGCGTCGGGTTGTATCGGTGGGGTCGGATGTTTGGAGGTGGTGGTCTTTGCATTAAACCTTATGGCATATCGGTTTTTATATCGTCATTTTCAAGTTAGTTTATATCGAATAAATGGTGCTCGGAACATGGTGGTTAGTGGATTGGCCGTGGGGATTCCTTTGATCCGTCTTATTATCTACATGATTGATGTCTTGATCCGTTGGTCTTATAACTATGGGGGTCGATCTCGAAGGTGTAGGAGATTTTTCTCCGCCTATGGCAGACTTCGTCGTCTTGCTCGTCACTTTATCTTTCTACGGTTTTTTCGCAAGATCGTAAGTACACCACGCTATCGTCCTTCAGTGGCTCGTATGTACCATCGTCATTTGGAGATCTATTGTGCGGGTGATGCTGGTTCAGACGCGTTTAACCATCATGTGGTCCTGCTGCAACAAGGTTGTGCTATTTTAGTTGGTCTAATTGCAGTTGTATTTTTAGTTTACGCTTTATTTGTATTTGCTTCGCTTCTTTGTTTAGCTTTTAGTCTATATCCTAGATCTTATATCAGGATGGCTTTGTACGTTGTCTATAAGGCAGTGTAGGCTATCTTTTATCATTGCCAAAAAAATAAAAATAAAAAACAAACAACCTACCTCATCTCTAAACCCATATATTTACCCATATCTATCCCACCGGAACTTGAGGTGAAATTCACCGTCCATGTTTCAGCAAATTAATTGAAGGTTGGTTTGTATCCGCATGAGGAGGGTGAAATTACCATCCATCTTTACACTCTAAAATAAAGGGAGGAAGATATAACTGTGACAGGAGCGCCATTGTTTTTGATAAAAAGTTCCCCTGCATAGTCGGTATAATGCAAGCAGCAGAGCAAGATAATAAATACACTTTCTGGGCGAGGAAGAGACTAAATTTGGCAGTTCAATGTTTCTTGTAAACTATTTTACCAAAAAGTTGTATTCTTGTAAATTACGGAGTACATAGTACTATCACGTTCGATTATGTTACGCTAAACTTAGACAAGCTTTGCATCACTGTACTATGTAGACAATTAGCTTGGTTTCTCAATGTCATCTTCAGTAACCGGCTGATTCACCATAAATCTCCAGCTATCACCCTCTTCTATTTCCCATTGTTGCTTGAGCTCGGTAATGGCTATTGAAGCTGCTGCAGCAACCGCAGGGTCACTATCTTCAGCCAGCCTCTGCAATACCAAAATATGTATAACCTTCTAAATAAAAAATTAACACAACGGTTTAGCAAGGTCCATGAGAAGGAGAAAAAATTCACTGGCAAAGCTCAAAGTAAATTCTATCCCAGGACAAGTATAGATAAACTGTTCCTCTCGGACACTCACATGTGAAACTTAATTAGTAGAATCTAGTTGAGCAAACTTCTGGCATGAAATATGAGCAGAAGTCACCCTGTTACTCGGACTTTGTGCATGTCCTGAGTCCATTATGGCAACAATATTTCCTCACTGCCTCAAGCACTCCTGTAAATTGCAGGGTCGGATGTATGCAGTCACACGCATGACGCATACTTACCCATGTGTAACTAACACGAAAAGACTGGAATAGACAACGCTATTTTATGGAATTCCTCCTGTCTTATTTTATCTTCAAAATGAAAGTATCCAAATGGTCATGCCCATAACATTTGAGTGTCCAACACAAGCAGTCAAGCTAGTATGAACAGTCAAAGTAAGGCGAAAGATATGATCACAGGGAATTGCGTCAAAGAAAACAAAAAGTTCACATTCGTCAAAGTTCCATTAGTCGTAATTTGTAACCAACCTGCAAAGCCCCCATGCCTGCATTCCCTAGTGTCCACATCGATGGAGCAGCTGCTAAAGCATTTGCCAGAGCTTGCCTACATCAGGAGACAAGCAAGAGTAGACGGAGAATATCAGATGCCTTCAAATGCGAATTCCATGATCACTCGTTAAATTTACATGAGCACTTTGAAATTTACATATGGTACCATGTCAGAAAGAGATGGTACCTGGTCTGGACATCAGGAGACCTACAACATTCTGCTAACAGTGATACACTTGATTTACCATCCATTGCATCAAGGTCTATCAGCGTGGTAATAAGCAGCTCAAGCTGTATCCAAGTATAAAACAGTGAAGTAAATACACTGACAATAACAACTGCTACAGAGTAGTCAACTATCCCATTAAACTTTGGAGGTCAACTATTTTGATTATTTATCTATACCAATATTTCAACAACTCTCAAGAGCTCTCAAAAAGGGGAATTTTTTAATCACATTTAATGTATCAAGTCAACTATTTTCTTATCACTTTTAAGAAAATGGTTAATTAATGGGAATAATCCAAACTATTCCTCTCCTCAGATTCATCCAAACATTACCTCAATCATTTAATTTATCAAGCCAACTCAAATTCTGAATTACGCCTTATTTTTTATCATAACGTACCAGGTAACTGGCTACCTATTGGTCATATCACACTTAAAAAAAGGATATTCTATGGTGTACTGGCGCCGTTGCCGGGGAAGGCAATATAGCTAAAAATTAAATTGAAACTCTTGTTAGTGTCATAACTTGTTTAGATTGTTTTTCAAATTTTTTTAGCTTATTAGTTACTTTGTGTGATATGCTCTTGGGTCCTTAGCCAACCTTATTGAAATTACTAATTTGTGTTGTTGAGTTGTTTTAGAGTTTATGCCTAGGTCACAAGAGGGAATTGGTGACCAAGATATTGATCCATCTTCAAGTAGCATATCAAATTGGTTATTTTCAAATCCCCTTTATAGGAGACCTTTTTGGAGGGAACCTAGTGAAGAGGAAGTGGAAAATAATATTTTTAAAGAACAACCGGAAGAAGAGTTTGAGTCACCACCTAGGATACCATCTCCATTGAACGTCCTTTACCCACCTAATATGGCGGAGGATAATAGGACAATCGGTGAGATTCGGGCAAGGAATTATGAGGAGCAACCCCTTTGTATTGCATATCCTCCCATGGGGGATGTGAACTTTGAGCTCAAAGGTTTCTTCGTCCACAACTTACCTAAATTCCATGGCATGGTGGGGAACGACCCTAATAGACACTTGGCCGAGTTTCATATGATTTGCCAAGGTGCTATTCCCCAAGGGGTGACCGAGGATCAATTCAAGTTAAGGGCATTCCCTTTTTCTCTTCAAGATGCCGCGAAAGAATGGCTCTTTTGCCTCCCGGCTCACTCTGTTACCACGTGGGTGGGCTTGAAGAAAAAGTTTCTTGAAAAGTATTATCCGGATTCAAGACACAATCACTCCAAGAAACTTATCACTACTATTGAACAAGAAATGGGAGAGACCCTTTATGATTATTGGGAGCGTTTCAAGAGTCTTGTGGCAAGATGCCCATACCATGGCATGTCGGGAGATGATTTGTTAACGGCTTTCAATGAGGGGTTGTGCCAAAATGACCAAAGAATGATCATTGCCGCCACCGGAGGTGGAACTGACAACCTTAATGTGGCCGAGGCCAACAATATTATCGAAAAATTGGCAATGAACACAAGAAGCTATGGAAGAAAGAGTGAAAGGGGAGGGGGCTCTAGAAATATATCCTCCATGGAGAATCCATATGCATCTCAAAACCACATGATCATGCAAGAAATGGGTGAACTTAAAAGTATGATGTCAAACTTGGTTGTTAACAAAGGTAACTCATTCTCTCTTAACACCCCGAACCAATTGAATGCTCATATTGTGGGGGTGACCATGCCACCAACACATGCTACATCATGATTGAACAAGGAGCAACTATGGAAAGTGTTAATGCTATGGGGTATGGGAATTACAATTCAAGGAACCCAAGTGGAGGGGGAGTGTACAAACAAGCGGGGAACCGCGGCCTTTTGGGATGGTGAGGGGATAAGTCGAAAAGCTTTGAAAACGGTCAATTCAATCATTTGAGAGCCCAAAATCCCACCCAAAACCGGAACTCTAATTTCCAACAAAACCCACAAAGAATTTACAACAATCAAAGGCCCAACAATTCAAATTTCCCAAGCAACTCTCAATCTCAAAACAATGCTCAAAGACAATCGAACCAAGACCCCATTCAAGGAAATTCTTCTTCTCAAGGGAACTTGAGTGATATTTTGCAAACACTCCTTGCCAATCAAGAGAAAGATAGGGAGGAGGCAAGGAGAGATAGAGAAGAGGCAAGGAAGGATAGGGAGGCAAACAACCTTAGGGTAAGCAACTTGGAAACCCAAATATCCCAAATAGCCTCCAATATGTCAAAATCTCAAGCCTCACGCTCCACAAGATTCCCATCTCAAACCATCCTACCACCTAGGGAGAATGCTAGTGTCATGACCTTAAGGGGAGGCAAGGAGTTGGAGGTACACCCCCTTGGAAAAGGCAAGGAGAAGATGAAGAACCTTGAGATGAAGACCTTGGAAATTGAAGACCAAGGAGAGTTAGTAATTGGTCATGGAGAACTATCAAGGAATGGGGAAGGGACATCCACAAGCAAGGACCTCAAAGAGACACTTCAAAGATGGGTAAAGACATTATTGATGATGATGTGGTAGAGGAATACATACCGGAAGTCCCATCCCCTCCACAAGCCCTTTCCCTCAATTGTGAAGCCCCCGAAGGTCGAGTTGAAGACTCTTCCAAGTTATCTAAAATATATCTTCTTAGGGGACAACCACACCCCAGCGTCTAGTGGCTCTTCTTTTTCGAAGTCCTTGAGATGTTCCTGCACATCAACCGATAACAAAAAGTCCTTGTGCTTATCAAAGCACTAGGAAATGGGAACTAAACACGACACATTTTGGTGTTGTCATGTACTCCTGAGTTTTTCGGTTTTCTATGTTGTACCCCTCTCTTTTGTACGTTGTACCCCTAAACTTCTTACTTATTTCTCCATGATGACTTTCTTCGACTATGCATTAACTTTATCGCTTATCGAATAATCGTGTTTCGACCTTTGTTCAGACTCATTAATGTCTTATCTTCATCCTTTATAACATGCATCACAAATCACTTTTAATAAGCACAAATTACTATTAAAAGCCATCGTTATGAATCATGAAATGATCTTTGGAGAATTCGTGAATTATTAGTTAGATTCGTAGACTATTTGGTGGGTCAATAGATAATTTGGTGAACTAATAAGTAATTCAGTAGGTTGTCGAGTAATTGGAACGGTACACGACCGTTTAATAGATCAACTAAGAAACTAACTTAGCAAAGACAATCAATAAGATCACTGTGTAGACTAATGTATAAATTTCATGGGTACACCATATAAGTTCAAAAATGTAGGGGTACAACATAGAAAACCAAAAACCTCAGGGATACACCATAGAATTTCCCAAAAAAATCTAAAATCATTAAGCCCTTAGTAACTTTCAAGTAATCTCCCTCGTTCCTCACTCACTATAACTGCTCCATCACCAACCACCGTCACACCAAAGACCACCGTCACACCCATCTCACTCCTTCCTCTCCGCGGCCACCACCAACACCCCTTCCTCACTCCTCGCGGCCTCTCCTCCCTAACAACAAAATGAACAACAGTAAAGGAGTTTGAATCTCCGCCTCACTCATCTCCCTACGATTCGAATCGAACCCATTTCGCGTAATACTTTCAAGATTAGATCCAAAATCTCTCCTCCAAAACAAATCAGAGAGGTTAAAATAAGGGAGGGTGGCGGATTGGGCAGGGAGGGTAAAGCTGAACATCATCATCATTGGACATGCCCAAATTACATGAATCTAATAGAGTAGACTCCTGTTGCATGCAAATTTATGGACCAACTCATCAAAGAGAAAGAGCAAGAAACATCATTACAATCTTCACTTCTCTAGACAATCATTTCTTGCAATCAGAAGGAGATTCCAACTTTGGGATTCTTTGCCTGTTGAGATATTTAGCTCCTTCAACTTACTTGTAACAAACTTTGTAACAACCTTTTCCTTAGTTTGTTAAAGAGCTAGCTTCCTCTACAAGCTAACATCTTTTGTATATAAGCATGAACAAATCAGATTGTAAGTTAAGTAATTCATAATCAAAATCACTTTTATTTAGCTACTTTGTCTTTCTACTCTCTAGATTCTTCTAGTATTTCTCTAAGCTTTTCTATCTCCATTAATGGAATAACATCAAGCTTTAAGATTTCATCATTGCCCTAATTAGTATCTTTACTCTATCAGTTGGACTTCTACTACTTAATTCCTTCATTAAGGTTTCCGTGGGCGAAGAAGCTTTCAGGTACGAAGGTTATGGTTTTGGCCATTTTACTCTTCTTTCTGAAGATCTTGATATCTTTGTGACGAAGACAGTGGTAGTTCCGCAGCAGCGTAATAGGCGTTAAAGTGAGACCTTTGCTTACGGCCTTGAATTACAGGAGGCAACTAAGACTATCAAGTCATGCTAGGAAAACCCATTCCGGCGGACTTGTGGTAGGTGATGAATGGTGTTAATGGAGGAGGAAGGAGGAAGAAGGCTTGAACAAAAAGAATGATCTTTAATTAACGGAGAATGATATAAATGAAGAAAGAAGAAAAAATAAATCCAGGAAGAAGAAGAAATGATAGATCCAAGAAGAAGAAGAACAAGAAAAATAGGGACCCAAATTAAAACCACCTAAGCCTTACCGGCTGTATCAGGTAAAAAGTAGGACGAGGTCAGGGAAAGAAAAATGAGGTAATAATTCATATTTTCTGAGTTAAAACAATAGTTTGGAACTATGGATTAATGTGAGAAGGGGAGGTATAGTTTCGATTATTCCCATTAGATAGCAGCAAATGTAAGTATTATATTGTTTAAACATATCGGTGAAAATTGACATCATTGACTTTAAATTCAAATTGGGACAATATAAAGGGATGAAGGGAGTGTGAGCTTTTCCCATATGACCATGCCATCATACAATACAAACCTCTTCAGGATCCGTGTAATCGATACCATCAGCTTCAGAAAGTGCAGAAGCCATCCTCCAATAAGCTTCCTGTAGCCCAAGCTTGCTCAGAATCAGATTTTCAAATAATTATTAATATAATATAGTTATGAAGGGCTAGAACAAGGGCCAAAAATATGGCACCTGGATAGCTGTTATGCGATCATTAGATACTTCTCCGGGGAAGATATCACGAGCTTTCCCATTCTTCTCCAGTGTAATATTTCCCGACAAGGAGCCTTTAATCTTTTGGGGACTGGATGCCAACAAGACAACAGTTTCAGTAGTCGGATATAAAGAAGCATTAGAGCAACATTTGAGGGCTTACAAATAGTACATTTTGCTAACCATGATGTCATGGATGTTTGTAACAAACTGCAAAAGCACAATCAAAAAATTTCAGTCAACCACTTTATGGAAGAGAATATACCTTGTCTAGAGTTTTAAATGGGTCACAAAGAGGTCACCAATGCAAACAGATTTCAGATTTTAGTAATGAGTGTAGAGCCTTGAAATGCCCACAAATTTTAAAGCTCTTTCAAGGTGTAAACAAACAACCACAGATACAAACTTACGCTTGGACAACACTCTGTCATGTTTGCGAAGTAGCTCCTTGATGTTTGTTGAAACACTGTGAATTTTTAATATGAATACCATGTTTTTGTACTCATTTGTGATATAAATTTTGCTCTCTTCTGTTCAATTAGGGCTCGACTTAACTGTAGTAGGACAAATTCATCTGAGCTCAAACATACGAGCTACTCAGGTTAGACACACCCATATTTTGATGTATGCTATAAACCACCACATCAAACCATACAACTCCACTTGAGGTAACGGACATGACTATAAAATAAATCATACAACTGTGACCATGTTGAATCTTATCCATGAAATAGGAAACCTGACTCATGAGTAAAAAAACTACACATATGTCTACCTTCAGTGCCATCAGGGTATCCTCTATAGCACGTTTCTTGGCGCGTAAATCTGCCCTCCGTAAGTCAGCCTGTGAATTAGAAGCAAATTTTGAAGTACTGAAACATGAATAGATTATGTTTTTGCAATTTTGGTAACTACGCTATACGCTTAACTCTTTAAGAGACGGAATTATATGAAAGTGAAAATTAGCACACGTCCAACAAGGGATTGCCTATTCTATGCCTAGCACTATTTTATACGTGAAATTCTTCCGGAAAAAAACAGATAATACGCATATGGAGTAAAGACAACAGCAGATAATGAAGACAGAGCGATAAGAGGGCCAAAGTGTGGAGAAAAGTTCAGCACAATATAAATTTGCAGGGACAAAAATGGTAACATAAAAGTATATGACACACCTCCAAGGCCCCATCGCTCCAATGTTGATCTGCTGCAGTCTTTAGTCTAGATTTTGCTTTATCTTTGAGAATCTGACATTATTTTTAATAATGAGTGTAAGGCATAAACACAGAGATTGGAAAACTTCATTCTGAATTAATTTTAAATCAAAGTATGTACTGTAGCAATGTGATGGAGAACTTCAGCCTTCCTTTTAACACCATGGTCGATTTTCACAGTATCTTCTCTTGCTCGAGCTGTAAAGAAGCACACAAGTAAAGGTTAACTCGAAGGTAAGTCCCACAGTGTCAGAAAATACAGAAAGAGGCAAAAATATTGGAAGGAGAAGTTTATGGTTTCTATCAACTCCATGTATTAAAAGGTAGAAATCCTAACACCTTTAAGGATTAGCAAAGATAGTTATTTCAGCTGACACAGTATTGTGAGTCATGTGATGTTCTTTGATAACATCAAAAAGCAGAATGTCAACAAATACATATTATACACTGAGGATGGAATTTAAAATGATTGCGAGAGTACCATCTAGCTTAAGAACCTCCAAACCAAGAATAGCAACATCCTTACGTGCACGAGCATCTAGTCTGCGTATGCCACTGAAAAAGAAATGGTAAAGACGAAAAATGGTTAGAGCATGTATAACAGTAGAATCAAACTAGACACTTTGTTTAACTCTCCATATACACCTGCCCCGTCAAGACCAAAAAAGGTTTTTTACACTCACAACATCAGCGCTTTCCTACATGAACTTTATCTTCCGACCTCTTACTTATTTACAACTACAACATGAGAGCCTTAATCCTAAAATAAATTATCGCTTAACAATGAAACATCTTTTGAAACCTGTGACTAATGGTTACCTAAATATGATAAACAAAATGGAAAGTAAGCTACCTTTAAACAAAGGACTCTCCCCCCCCCCCCCCCCCCCCCCTCCATCCATTAATTTCAGAAACAAATATGTATAAGTATCCTAAGTAGACAATAAACTATTGTAGCTCAATTGATAGAATGGTTGTATTACCTCTAGGAGGTCCTAGGTTCAATTCCTACGCCTTGGTTTTTATTATATATGAAAAAATTGGTTGTTATATGATTCGAACCCTTGACTTTCAAGTGATTAACTAATCTATCTCTAAATCATTAAACCACTTCTATTTGTTGTTGAATTAAGTGCTAAAATATATTATATGTTGTACACAAAATATTATTCGTACATATAAGGTATTTTAAAAAATGTTCAGAATAAAATATTATTTATTGAAAAAATATGTATAGGACCAATTATTTTTTCCATTTTTTTACTTATATAATAACTAATTTAGGAAAAAAAATCCAAAATATGAAAATGCGATCTCAAAAAGGAAGGTAATGTGACAAAAAAAATTCAGTACCCCCCCCCCCCCCCCTCTCTCCCCTCCGCCGCTAAAACCCTAGGTCCGCCACTGTCTTTAAACACTATTATTTCGAAGTTACAATCTCCTAAACCACTTCGATTATTCACTTTTGGGACCGTATCCGTGTCGACAAGACATGACATAGGATATTGGTATGGACGTACCCGACACTTCTCCTTAGAGAGTTAGAGCCCGTGAGGCTCGCACCACAAAAGTAGAGGAAGAGAAGTTTATAAGGCATTTAGTATTATATTTAATGATTTTACGCCTTGTTTGTCAAACTTCTTTCCATTATACTTGAAAAAAATGGAAAATTTCAAATTAAGAAATGTATTTTTGCTTGGAAGATGTGTGCCCACACCCGTATCCTCATTTTAGGATTAGGTCCTGTGTCCCAAGTTTGGACTACCTTTTGCTTTTAATCACACTTTTGAGAAATCCCAAATAACCCCATGTTTGAGTCATGTACTCCGGTTTTGGTCCTCATCTAACAGACTTTAGTTCTCTGTTAACTCTTTACCTTTCTGCGCAAAAATATCGAGACCCATTATATACATATACATTGCATATTTCCTCCCCAAAATATAACCCGTTCCCTTAATTACCGAACCCTTAATTTGCTCCTCCTTTGTTAACCATGATTTAAGATTAAACAATATTAACCCCCGTGATTTCTATAGCTTAAAGCATTTTCGTTTCTTTTGCGTATCTCTTTTAACGTGTTCTTCTTATCTTTAAATAATGAGATTTTCACTCAAGTAGATAGGGACGAAAA
The DNA here is from genome assembly GCA_022085475.1 of Heliosperma pusillum. Taxonomy (NCBI): domain Eukaryota; kingdom Viridiplantae; phylum Streptophyta; class Magnoliopsida; order Caryophyllales; family Caryophyllaceae; genus Heliosperma; species Heliosperma pusillum. The sequence goes on along the minus strand of JAIUZE010012263.1, from coordinate 19,857 downwards.
CCAGAATAAATGGTCAAACATGGGATTATTTCCGGATTTCTCAAACGTGGGAATAATACAGAAGATAGTTCAACCTTGGATTATTCCCGTTAATCAAATTACACCCTCCAGAGAGTCCTCCTCATTGCCATATTTTCTTCACTCTCCAAGGACCAATACATCGTTTTCTTTCCTCTTCATCAACAAAGTTTTCAAACACAGGCAGTTTCATACAGCATTGAAGGATCTTACACAAGGCCAATTGATATGCAAGTATACAAGCAAAGAAAAAGAAAAACACAAAAAAAAACATTACCGAGAGAGCAGGACAATATCTTTACGAGCTCTTTCATTAACAAACTTAGCATCATTATATGCATTTTTATACGCTTCTGCTAGTCCCTGAGTGGATGAGACCAATATCTGACTTCTTGATGACTTTTCCAGCTCCTTTGTTATCCCTTCTCTGCTACAAAAAAAAACATTATGAGCACATAACATTTGAAATATTCATAAAAAACATATCTTTTCCAGCTGGGGATAGTTATCAGAAATACAATCTTTTTCCCTGGTTCCATCATAAACCTGATTCGGCACACTACAAACTAACTGATGTTTGTGATGCTATAAACCACAAATTAGCCATATTCATTTTATTATATTACTAAATGAGTCAAATTGTGGCAAGTCGCCAATTACCATTTGTACAATCTATAGAGATTGAATGAAATTTTGTACAAACTTATTTGAGGAAGAAAACACACACCAAGGCGATAAGTGGGAAGCTCAGGACAAAGGCGCGAGGTTCACGTTTTATTGTACGAGCCTTTAAATTAATTCTATTTATTTTGTTATATTTAGGAACCAATTCCATCATCAACTCAATGATGAAACTTTAAGCAATAAAGTTCAGTTAGGCACTATGATCTAAATGTTGTCATTATGCTACTCATCTATGATGCCTAAGTCAAACTCGTCAGGTGTATAGATTAACAGGATAACAGCCATCCAGGTACAAGAAGGAGGCATTATGATGAGCACACCAAAGAAAAGCACACTGAACTGAAAAGAAACAAGAGAGCGGGATAACCAGAGAAAAAAGAAAAAAGAAAACAACAAAACAACCATCAATCCTAGCCTAAAGACAGTCAGTATAAACATGCTACAGCTCATCATGTTGAAGATGATATAGATTACCCGGTAACATCTGCGCATTCACCATTATGCCTAATGTCTTCTCTTGATTTAGTTTGAGGAGTTCCTGAATGGCATCGAAATGAAGCTTTCCTAATTGAAGCACCATAAACTGGGCTTCTACAAATGAGCAATAGCTTTTTTGACTCACAACACCTTCTCCTTCGGCTAACTACCTGGCTTCCATAACCAGAATTATCTTGTAGCAAGTTAGATGAAGAACATGTAATATCTTGCCTTATGGAATTAGTTGATTGTTCTGCAACAGCCAAATATCTTAATACGTTGCTTGAAGTCAAAGCCATTGACGCAAATCACACAAGGCGGCAAATCATCAATACATTCATCAGAGCTCACCGCTGGAACAAATTACATGATGAGAGTAAGTATCAAACTCCATTAATGTGTTGACGAATATTGCCCATTTTGAAATTGGTGCTCAACTAAGATCAAACTTAAGCATTAATTTCTCTAAATCTTAGTACAATACGCGGTAAAATTTGGCAAGTGATTTACTTCCTCCGCACCATTGAATTGAATTGTATACATTCTCAAAGTAAGCGAACGAAATCAAGCACAATCACAACCATCTTAAAAAATGTGGAGTAAGCTTATTACTCCCTCCGTCCCAGTGAATTGTTATCCTATTCCTTTTTTGGGCGTCTTAGTCAATTGTTGTCCTTTCTATATTATGATGTTTTTTATGAGTAATTTGACAACTATTGTCCACTTGTCATCTACTAAATATAACCACAAATGATCCCTACTCTTTCCTTGGTCTTTATGCCAAAATGAAAGGACAACAATTGACCGGGATGGAGGGAGTACATCCCTATGGATGCATACTAAAAGGCAGTCTATAATTCACTTGATTAAGTCAAGCAATCATGCAAGTTGAACAATTTGGAACATTTTCAGTTGCAAGTTTCAGTAGATGACGACAATTTCAGAAACTAAATATGTTAAATAAGCAGGTTCAGAATTTACTAGTAGACTACTATTGGCAAGTATAGCAAACTATTAGGAAAATGGATATAAAAGAAGAAAAAAGAAAAAAGAATGCGAATTCTGACCTCGGAAGAACCGAAAGAGAGAAGAGAGAAGTGAATAATGATGATGATGATTCGTGGGGTTGGAATTTGAGATTATGCGCGGATATAACATAACAGACCGTGAGCCTGAAATTGACCGCCCAACATTCTCACCACATCTTCACTTGGTGGCCCTTCCTTTGCCACACCCATTCTCCAACTCATCCTTTTCACAACGTATACACTATTATAGACCTATCAAAACATCACCCGACCTGTAAACCTAATCCGACTTGACCCGGTTTTTTTATGGTCAAAGACCCGTAAGTCTTCACCCGCAGCCCAAAATGGCATCATAAAAATTGATTGAGGAATTACTTATGATAATTAATTAAACTATATTGCAGGTATTGGTTAGTGATTATGTGTTATTATTATATGATATGTAGGTAGTGAATTCATAAAGTAACGTTATTAGTTACTTTAGCACAATACATTCGAAAAGGTAAGGATCTATCATACTCAATTTGTATGATGTCATGTTATGATGATTTGTATAATCTGTATTATGATGATGATGATTGAGATGGACACCTGTATCGAGATGAGATTTGGTATGAATATGTGACATAGCAACTATTGCGTTTGTTGATATAATAATAACGATCCACAGATCGTGGAGGGAGTTAAGAGCCAAGGGTGATGAAGTCGATCTGCGAGTCGAGTAAAAAGTTAGGAGCCAAGGGTGATGACGACGACCTATAGGTCGAGGAGGGAGTTAGGAACGAGATATGATCTTGTGATGTCGTGTTGATAATATTATTGATCTTGTTGATTGTTGGTTATGTATATTGAGTATCATATTTCACTACTCAACCTTTAGTTGACTGTGTGTGCTCTCATTCTTATTTTAAAACTTTTGTGGTGAATACCTACGAGTAGAAGGGTTGTCACATTGCAACTGGCCACCGCCCTACCGGTCACTTCCCCCTCATCTCCACTCGTGCGCGCGTGAACAAGCAAAGCAAGGGTCCTCACCCGGCCCCTAGCCACCGGCTGGTGGTCTGTTCCTCTCATTTTTTTCGCCAGTTTTTTCTTTGGGCTCGGCGCCGGCCACTACCTTGGCGTGTGGGCGGTTGGCCGGCCCTCGACCCCTCGACGCGTTTTCAACGTCCTTTGCCTTAGCTTATATAATAAGATGAAAAGGGCGAGAGAGAGAAAAAAATTAGACCATTATTATTAGACTAGTTTTTAGAATATAAAACACAAAAATAAATACCCATCTTATTAGATTAGAGCGTGATTTAGGGTAGATTATATTAGTTAAGTTTAATTTATTCCTTTAATCTTTCCCCAAATTAATTTAATCTTGTAATAGTTTATTTTACCAGGATTTTGTATGAATTCTAAGATCGAAAGATTGGGTTTTTCTTCAAGTTCTTATCTTTTCAGTCTCATCTATGTTTATAGGTAAAGATTTACGCTTTCCTTCTTTCTTTTCATTTAATTTCATTTCCATTACAATTTTTTACTAGATCTAGTTATTATTAATGTTTAGTATGTTTAATACTGTGTTAATTGTCATGTTTGTCTTCAATATGTTTGAGTAGTTTATTGTCGCGGTCAAGGTGTAATACTTCGTCTTCTTTGACCTTGGTACTCGGTCGAGTAGGATGTGTTAGGTTCATATACCTACTCATAAGACACTTCTTATGATTAACTAATTAACCATTTAATTAGTTTCCAAAATTTAGTGCATGCAAACTATATAAAATAAAGATAAGAAAAAAACTTGTTCCCTCACATAGGTTTTTGGACGAGATGTTCTTGAGCTTAAGATGGAGGGATGATCTTCCTAGTTCCAAGTGTAGGAACACTCCAATTAGTAGCACCTAGATACTCCCTAATCACTCAAATATTGATATACTAGAACAATATAAGAATACCCTTAAAAATGCATGTAACACTTCAAAATTACTACACTAGTAATATAGTGTCAATGCTTGAACAATAGTTCTTATGAAACTTCTTAAGTTTCTCATGAATATTTGATTTCTAGTGAGAAGTTGGAGTAGTAGAAATATGAGATGAACTAGTGATTAAACAAGAAGAAAACATCCTCTTATTTACCTCACAATGCCGACACCCCCTTGGGAAGGGAGAGCATGCTTTTACTTTTTGTCTTAACAAGGTGGTAGGGTGGCTATAGGCATTTAGGGTAGAAATCATGGTGTTTAAGCTTTGATTAGAACATTTAATCAAAACCTAAATCCTACCCTACACCTTGTAAAACCGGTGCACCCATGTTAACATTGGTGTCCATTTTATTTTGTGATTTTGTCAATTGTCACATATGTGACATGTGACATGTGCCATGTTATCTTATAATATAAACTAGTTCTGTTGCCCGTGAGATTCACGGGGTATCGTTGGAATGTTGTTTTCTTGTATTCACTTGGATGAAATTGTGCATACAGTTTGGAATATTGTATGCAATTGTGAGTGTTAATAAACTAATTGCATATTCCATTTGATTTAGGATACCTTGTGTGGTGTTATTTGTAATAAACTAATAAACGGGTTCGTTTTTTCTTATGGAAATATTCCTCCGAAACTCCTACATTAAGTGTAGTGTCTCTATTTCTTTTTGTTGGGCTTGTCACTGTCTAAGTTGCCGCTTCTTACTCGTGGTGCGTTCCGAAATTTCATTTAGGTTTGTCGATTTTTGTGTCCTGCACATTTTTCTCGTAATATTGTATTATTTAAAGCATCAGCCTTAATTCGTGGGAAGAAATAAAATAATAAATCACGTAGAAGCTTTACAAGCACTATTGTCAGTAATGTAGCCAAGAAACATATATAATGCTCGATAGACCACACACAATCGAGGGTGATTAAATGAGGCATAATGATCAATCGGACAACAAAAGGAGTTTTAACATTAACTTGACCAAGAACCCAAGATATGGGTACAAAATTACTTTTCTCAAGTTAGTTGGTCTACATAAAAAGTTCAATGGTGTGTGCCTTTACCGATGAGGTTTACCTTCACATGCCTTTACCGATGAGGTTGACCTTCACCTGCACTTGATAACAACAGAAAGTACATGAGCCTTTAGAGAACTACGTAATTAAATGTCAAGCCAAACTGTTCAAAATTGGAAAAGGTAAAAATAATTACTAAATCGAACTATTTCTCTTTGGTGTATACGTCAATATAGGCGGCTGGTTTCCTATATACCTTTCTGAGCTGTGACCCGATGAATCCAATAAGGATATTTTGACTTCACGTAGCGTAATGGGAAATGCGTAGAACCTGAACCAAAAATTTGATAAAGAAGCTTTAGGTATAGAGGGTATTGGTAAGACGTCATATAAGATTAAATTGTTTCATGCAAAATAGCTTAGAAGTGGCCCTATTTTATGCAGTGGTAAAAAATTTCAGGAAATTAAATGGTAAAATGGGGTACAAGCACTTTGGTAGGCAGGGATTTAGAGAGCGAGACAAATGATCACCTACTTGTAATCGTTTACATACATCTCCGGATAATCAACGTGGCTACATAATGTAGTCGCCATCAGCTAAATTTGCAAAATTTGCAGATAAGGTAAATCGGGGGCAATTCATAAATTTGATTTGTACACCTCAGTATTAAAAACAACTTTAATTTGCAGATCCTTTAATTTTATGACGCCTTTCTAACAAATACATTTTGATTTGAGAACAGTAAATTTTTATTCAGTAGGAATCTCTTAAGACGGTTATATCCGTTTAAACAATAAAACGGTTCAAATAATACATCACTTGTGTGGATGAGACAAATATTTTGTTTATTTCCTATGCATTATGTCTTTTGTCTTATCCATCTCAAATGGGCATACTTGACTCGTCTTAAGCTTTAGACGGAACTGACCATGAGTATACAATTCGTAAATGAGAATTTGTGCTTTTTATCCGGGAGAACATGTAAATTCACGTACGCAACTGACCATGAGTATACAATTCGTAGACGGCGACGCATACTATTGAATCAATGAAACACAGATCTGCAAAAGACAGGTTAAATCGTAAGTCAGCATATACATAAACTCATTGAAAATATTATTAATTTCGCCAAAACACAACGTATATATAGTTTTTTAAAGTAAAAGTTCCAGCAACATAGAATCCAATTGAAACAATAAAGCATTGATTGCATTGATGAACAATACCGGCAATGTAGAGCCCGACTGCATTTTGAGGTAAATACTTAAATTTATACAAAGCTTCCATAAGCATTGATTGCTATAAGTATCTTTTATTTGAGGAGGAAATGTATGAATACCAAAAGGCAAGTAATAGTGACTGAATCTATATATTACGGAGTATTATATTGATATTGTAATTGAGGTGTATTAATGGGATATTAATGATTTATATCGTTGAATTTATGAATTTTCTAAGCGTTTTTTTCTTTGGGGAAGATGAAAAATTATCATGGAATGCAAAAAGTTGGTTGTGTGCCTCTGCGTTCCGTTTTTACCGCTTAATGAGTAGAGTTCTCTAAAAGGAGTGTTTTTTATGTTTTAAACGTCATCTAGCTATGCCACGTCGGCTTTTTAACTCACCCCTCAACTAACCTTTTTATATTATTGTATAGATATGTATTTAACTAGTTTAAATACAATTTCATGTCAAATAAATTAAACTTAACATTTTAAGTCACAATTTATAATCACATATATATAAAATGTGTCATCTCATATTTGGTTGACATGATCTACAACTAATAGTAATTATGATCAACCAATCATGCTTATCTCAAATGTTTCATAAACATTAAGCATTCTAATATAACAATTATATTATTGAATCTTATTTAATCATATTACAATAAGATATATTTCTCACTTGTAAATTTTTTCTATTTAAGGGATTAATTAATCTGTATCAATATACAATTAATTAACTTTCTTGATTAGATAATCGTCCTTTCGATGTGACCTCAATGGATCAACGGATCACCACCGTCATACGACAGTAACGTCAAACTCTAGTAAGACAATCGTTACCGATTAATGTGGATCAGTTGACTATAATGTTAATCATCCCTTTGTATTCTTGATATTGAGATTTAATTAAGTGATCGCACTATTGTTGAGGACACTTACTCCAACATGATGTACTCGACCAAGTAGGATGTACTCGACCGAGTAGGATGTACTCGACCGAGTAAGCGTCGGCCAATTAAGTAGATGGTAATCGTCGAGTAGATGGTGTGTGTCAATTAGCAGGCTACTGCCTAAGTGGCATTCGATCAAGTATGGGTTGTACTCGATCGAGTGCAGTGTTTTAGGCCAAGTCCACCGGTCTGACAGGTTTTTTGAGCAATTTTAGATAAAGATGATTAAGGGTTATAAATATATTTCGTCAGTTTATTAAAACGTTTCAGTAACCCTAATCACTCTCTTAATCAATCTTAATGATCCTAATCCATTGTCAAGCTTGAAGATCGACTCATTGCTAGTCCGTATTCGTTCGTGCGTCAATGTATCGTAAGTATTAATCCCTAATTCATTGTTGTTATCTTTTGGGTAGAATTGGTGGAACCCTAATCTGAATTAGGGTTGAGTTTTAGGTAATTATAATGGATTGTTGATTCTACATTATTGAATGATTGTTAGAAGGAGATTTCATAGAGAATCGATTCTAGTGTTGCATTGACATTCTTGCAGATTTGCTTTGAGGTAGGGTTTCCCTACTCAGTATAATTGTACTTTGGAGTTACTTGATTGATTGTTAATGATAATTATGATGTTGATTATGATGATGATTGTGATGTTGATTATGTTGATGATTGTGATTGAGATTGGTGGACCATTATCGGGAGATGGTTCCACACCCCATGTTTCGCCTTTTGTGACTCCCGTCACAAGGGAGTGTTCACATTAATGAGTTGGGTTACGCTAGTTTCAATGAGCGGGGATTTTGATGTCCAGTTGATATAGTGTCATTTCACCCTACATTTTCACCCCTTTTTGTCTCGTTTTGCTTGCCTTTAACGCTCCCTAGGAGCGTTTCTACGTGTTTTACCTTCTTCTAGCATATTTCTCGCTTTTATCGTGTTTTTGTAGGTAAACCGTCAATTGAGGCGATTTCTACCTAGTTTTGATCAACAAAGAAGAAGGTGAATCATTCGGAGGACCCACGTCATACCTTGGGGGCCCCGCATACCCTTGGGGGCCCTACTCGATGCGCCAAAGCCCTCCCGAGTCAAAGCAAGCGAAACCGGGAAGGAAGCAACAAAGTCAAGCGAAGGAAGAAGGGAAATGAGCATCTCACGGGCGTGAAAGGCATTTCACGGTTGTGAGATGCCTGTCCAAGAAGTTGGATTTTCGTGCATTTGAGCTCACGGCCGTGAAACTCATTTCACGGTCGTGAAAGCTCAGTCACGGTCGTGAAACATGCTTCACGGTCGTGACTTGTTCGTGAAAGAAGACCTTGCTCTGCCAATTCCCTCACGACCGTGACTTGGAGTTTCACGGTCGTGAGACGTGTTTCACGACCGTGAAACCCATTTCACGGTCGTGACTTTGCCAGTCCATGAAGCTTCTCGAGGCCCATCTTTTCTTCATTTTGTAAACCTATAAATAGACCCTCTTATGTAATTAAAGGGCACGAAACCCTAGATCGAAAACCCTCATAGAATTAGCATTTAATCTTGTATGAATCTTCCATAATTAAGCAAATTAGTCGGTTAATTAGTAATTTCGACTTGGTTTAGTGTATGAACTTGGGTTATATTCAAAGATTTGTGACAAAATCTTGGTTATTATATCAAAGTTCTCATCTTTCTCCAAGTTGGTATAATTCCTCTACTTAATCTTGTCTTTAATTAAGTTTTCATTTCAATTCTTGTTATCTACTTATTGTTAATTAGAAAATGTTTATTGTTGTTGTTGATTTCCTTTTGCAATCTTTAGTAAATGTTGAATTTTCCTTGAGTATGATTGAGTAGTGATTAATCTAGGATTAGTGGGGGATAATGTGTAACACCCGCAAATGTACCCTATTTTTATAAGTAAAATATTTTACGGATACTTTTCAACGAAATTTAGTTTTTGTTTAGAATTAAATTTCCCGAGTCGAATTTAGAATTTCCGAGTTCGTATTTGGATTTTTCGCGAGATTTCAAGTGAATCCCGTCTTAAGTCGTCTTTGACTTTTTCTTGACTTTTCCACTTACTCACCTTACATATACTCCCTCCTAACCCTAACCTAACTCACACAACTCAACATTTCTTCCTCTTTAAGAAATCAACCAAAAGCTTAGCTTCCTTTTCTTCCAATTTTAGATTCGTCATAACTCGTTCGTTTCTCGCTCAAATTCACGTAAGTTCGTCTTATTCTTCCCCTCTTAGCTTCCTCTATCCGTATTGATAATAAAATTACCGTCTTTCTCGCTTTTCAAACTTTCCGTCTTTCTCAAGGTGAAGAATATTTATCTTTTATTAACTATTTGTAGGTGGTGACCTCCAAGATCCCGACAAAGACTATTTCTTGATTGAAGAGGACCTTGACGCGGAGTGAAGACGCATAAAGGTAACGGTGAAGGGTTACTCGATATCATTTACGTGTTTTACATGTTTTCTATGTTAGAATTCGTATTTAGAATACGATTAGAAAGCTTAAGAATTGTGTTATTGATAATGATTGTTTTTAGTTGATGATTGTTGATGATGATTATTGATTGTTGATAGTTGTTAGAAGTTAATTATGAGAATTGAAAATGATAGAACATGTTATATTGCTCACGGGTGGACTTAAGTTCCCAGCCGGGTGACCGGCCGCTGGTCTGCCCACCGGCTGGGAACACATCAGTAGGAAAGTTTGGTTTTTGTGTGTAGTGATGCTCCCGGTCGGGTGCCCGGCCGCCGGCCCCCTGACCGGCCTGGAACACGCTGCATTTTTGATGAGTTTTTGTATGATGCATGAGGCGCAAGCCGGGGTACCGGCCGCCGGTCCTCTGACCGGCCGGCAACACGGGTGAGTATATTTCTTATAATTTCCTAAATTCTTATTTTACGATAGTTCGCATGGTTCGTTTATCGTATAATTTTACGTAGTGACTTATAATATTAATGTTTTGAATATATGATATTTCATTCGCTTGTAACACATGTTTTGTGACGTTTTTTTTTGGTGTGTCCCACTTTGAGTCGGTTTTTACAAATGTTACGGTTTGAGCACTATTTTGTTATGTGCTTTGTACTCTCATTCCCTTGGCTACCTCCACGTTCGTAAGGCTTGAATGTCGGAACGGGGAGGTATCCTACTGCTTAATTGCATGTGTTAGTGGGCATACGACGACGTTGTTGGGAGGCGAACGCATTGCGTTGATCGACCGGCCGTCAAATGTTGTGTACTTGCGAGGTGGTGTTATTTGCATGTAGCGTACTGCTTGTTATGAGGCTTGAGCTCTTTTCCGCCTCTTTCGTGAATTGATCTACCGAATTTGGGGTACTCGGCATATATATTGTAAGACCGAGTCTTGGATGCGAAATGTCATCGCATGTCGAATCGGAAAACGTTTATTCCAAGAATCTGGCCAGGTTTAGACTAGGACCGTATTATTATCGTCGTGCTACCAGGAGGAAATTAGTCTACATATACGAAATGTAGCATCGTGTATGCGTTCAGGGAAATGTCTTATCTCGTGGATGCCTTTTAATCATACTTGCCATGTACACGGTGCTAGTGCGTTTCATTTACCGTGAGAGATGTCGTCAGTGTGTCGTTATGATTGGATGAATGATTATATGAGTGATCATTGGATGACTTGGCATGGTTTATTTGTCGAGTCTCAATCTTATCAAACTTATACCGCTAACGGTGTGATGCAAGCCCTAGTGAGCGTATTCGGTTGCCTAAGAGTGTCTTCCCCGAGTCTTTGTATAAAATGATGGATTCGGATTTGTATTCCATATGCTCTTATCATTATATATTGGATTGTCTATCTATCCTTATCGTATTTCACATGTATATCTATATATGCATGCTTCTATTTTGTATTTCCTTTTATGTACGTTTAATGTGATATGGCTGGGAGAACCCGGAGTTACTCCCCACTGACTGTGGCGTTCATGTTTTTCATGGATGAACAGGTTGCTTGCATGGATGGCTTTTTGATTGGTATTTTGGGTTCGGGTGTGAGCTAGCGGGCGTTGTCCCTGGATGAAACACCTTTAGACGTTCTTAGCTAGTTGCTAAACAACTTGTCTTTTGTTAACATTTTGAGAGACTACGTCTCTTGTAGTATTTTATATTCAGTTTGTAATAATTGACACTCCTCGTATTTTCTATCTTGCATGTATAAAGGTTTTTAAAATACCGTATTTCCGCTAATTAAATCACATGCTTGTATGTTTTATTTCCGCATTCGCGAGGGTTGTCACAGTTGGTATCAGAGCTTTATCGCTCCCGACGCACACACGTGAACCCTAAACTTAAACTACTTGACCTTGAAATAATAAATGAGAGATGGGTAGAAGTTAAGGATTTTACTTGGTAGTCTATTTGTTTATGCTAATTGATAGGAGTAACTTAATTTGTTTTTGTTTCTTATGAAGATGGTGAGACCTCGTCTAGTTGAGAACGTTATGCTTGAAGCCCTTACACAAGTGTTGAAAAATTAACAAGATGCAGCTTTAGCTCAAGCCAACCAAGTTCCCTGACGAGCTATTTTACGGGGTCGTTAATTCCACAAATTAGCTATGCCAAATAACAATTTATAAAACCAAATCTAGACTCAAACCAACCTAAGTAAAGGGTAGTAAGGGTAAGACAAGGATCGAACCCAAGGGAAGGCGATGAATGCTAAAAATCTAATCTAGACTCTTGCTAAAAACCGATTAAACAAATTAATTAATCTAACCACAAATTAAAACACTAATTGAAACAAAGACTTGAATTACTTACAAACTATGATATTCACAATGGTAAACATGTAGATAACAAATAGGAAGAGAGTTTTTCATGAGAAAAGATTATCAAGCCTAAAAATCACCAACACTAACTAAATACTCAAAGATTCAAATAAGGAGAAGTAACTTAGTGCAATTGTCCCAAGTTCCCCCACAATTTACAAAGTAAAGATCCCTCCTTTCCTCCCTTCTCTAATTATCTATTTCAAACTTCTAAGAATTAGCCACCATGAATTAAACCATCCATAAATGACCCAATACAACTAAACCCATACTTATTAAAACATAAGCATAAATAAAGATGCAAGCTTTAAGCACAAAACCAAAGAAGCATGCTAGAATCATGTAATAAAACATTAAACCATGTCCTAAATACACAATAATCCAAATTCCACTCAAAAGATTCCAACTTTTAAACCAAAGTTACAATCTTTCAAGTTGCTTCAACAAATATCAAGACAAATCAACCAAATTCATCAAGACAAAGCAATTAAATCAAACAAACAATTACTAAGATGGTTAGCCTTAACAACAATTCATTCAACAATGAAATTCAAACATAGGAAAATGGAATTAAATAGAGAAGGAAGGATTAAAAAGGTCTTACAATGCTAAAAGGGAAGAACTTGTTCAAATTACACTAAGCAAAAGAAGATTAGCTACCCATAGTCTTCATATTACAACCAATTTCTAAGCAAAAACCCATTACAAGAGCCAAACTTGAAGAACAAAGTAGAGAAAATGCTAAGGAAAATATGATGTTGTATGTTGAATGCTTGATGCCCTTCTCTCTCTTCAGAATTCTTCTTTTATACCCTTGGTCCGCAAACCTAGGGGCCTTGAAAGGTGGGCTTCCAAAAGACAAGACGAGAAAAGGAAGAAAACCCGTGCTGAGAGATGACGCAGGCTGCGTCGTGCTGACGCAGGCTGCGTCGTGCTGACGCAGGCTGCGTCGAGCACTGCCCAATTTTTGCCTTGTTTTCCTTCTTGACTTTCGTTGACCCAAGTATATTTGACCCCGCCTTGACTTCTATTGACCCATTGGGCTTGGTCTTCATACCTTGGTGATTCATTGCTAGCCCACTCCAATTTCCGGGTTTTTGGGTCTCGGGTTTTCGGGTTTGACTTTCATTGACTTTCGGGATTTGACTCTCAAAATTGACTTAAAATACTAAATACTAACATTATTACAAAAACTAAAATTAATATAAAACATAGCTAATGACCCGTAAAAAGTAGAACGAAAGACTCTAAAAATTACTACTAGACACGACAATTTTTGACGTTGTCAAACACCCCCACACTTGGACTTTTACTCGTCCCGAGTAAAACTCGAGATTAGCACAAAAGACACGAGCCCAACAAAGTGTGTTTGGAGGTATTGACCTCTCTTCCCTCACTACACCCTTCTTATACTCCCTCTTAAACAATCCACCAATGACAAAAACAAAACAAAAAGACTCAATTCTTGTGACACTCTTCTCTCACTCCCCCTCCTTATATCATCCCTCAAGACTAAAGACACGACATGCCACCTACTCCGACTCAAATCAACTCCTCCCTCCTTATAGCTCCCAATAAAGTAGTATGACCATCTTTGCCTTATCCCAAGGCATAGCGAGATGGTCTTTCTCAACAATCTTCACACAAATCCACTCCTTATATCACCCCCTTATTACTCCACTAATGCAAATCATGGTTACTTGGTTGGCCCCAAACTTCACAATTTGCACAACCAAGCGACCACCAAAACAAATCCACCAATTTGAAACAAAGTTTTGTGACTCAAAAATAAAAATAAATGGGATCCTAAGCTAGCCTCCTTCCAAATTTCCTCCTTATCACTCCCTTCTTATTCCTCCAAAAATTCTCATCATAGGAAGAATTATGCTCAATTTTTTTCATTTTTTCATTTTTTCATTTTTTTTTCTTGAAAATCCCTCATTTTGCCTAAGGTGCCCTTTCGGGTTTTCACCTTAGCTTTTCCTTTCCTCTCATTGGTGGCTCGCAACTCGATTCTTCATTTTGCCCGGAATGCCCTTTCGGGTTTTCATTCCGTCCTCGGCCACCTTCCCAATCTTGCCTAGGTGCCCACCCTTGTGGGTTTTCACCTAGCCGGGATTTTCAATTTTTTTCTTTTCTTTTTCTCCTTTTTTTTTTCTTTTTCTTCAAAATAAAGACATATTAAAAATATAATGCATCAAAAACAAACTAACTATGTACAATCTTCTCCCCCACACTTAGAAAATACAATGTGCTCATTGTAGGAGAGAAGAAAAATGTTACCTCATCAATTGTCGAAAGGAGAAGATCCCGAGGCAACTCCTCGGTTTCTCCTCCTATCCCTTTCTTCTCTAATCCATCTTCTTTGCTCCATGCCTTCATCAAGGGTTGCTTGGGTGTAAGGAAAAGGGTAGCCCGGGTTTTGTTGCATGGACATCCCAAAGAGAGAGCTAGCCAATCCATAAACGTCCTCTTGTGCCACCGCATCTTCATAGGAGTCTTGAAGATAGGTGTGGTGGCGCTCATTTTGAACGTTAAAGTGGCTCTTAGCTTGCTCCCTCCAAGCATTTTGGGTGGCCCACATATCATTTTGTTCCCGCCATCTTTTATCTTGTTGCTCTCTCCATAGGCGGGCTTCCTCTTGCCCGTCTAGCATCCTCCTCCATTCCTCACTTTGAGCCCTCTCGGCCTCCGCTCTCAATCTCTCCCTCTCCTCCACAACATTGTGCCAATCATCCAAAGTCTCAAGCCTACCTCCTTGAAGTTGTTGCCAAGTGTTTGAGGCATCCACTCTCCCACTAATGTGCGCCAAGACGTCATTGGTGCTAGCAAAATAGTTAGCCATTTGTTATTGTCATGGCTCCACGGGTGTGCTAGAACGACCCTCCGCATCAAACATGGGGGTGTCGGTATCATGGGGGTGTCGGTATCATGGTGGCTTTGGAATGGTGATTGGAAATGGAATGGTGGTGGTTGTTGTTGTTGTTGTTGTTGTTGTTGTTGTTGTTGTTGTTGTTGTTGTTGTTGTTGTTGTTCAAAATTGGTGGTTTGGGAAGGTCCTTGCTCAATTGCAAGGATTTTAATCTCCTCTCTCAAATGCTCACTTCCCTCACCACCTTCTCTCCTTACCCTCCTTTGCCTCAAAGGCACTTCTTCTACCTCCTCCTCCTCCTCCGCACTACTTACCCCCAAACTTTCCTCCCTAGGACAAACAAAATCCCATGCCGCGGGTCCTCTCGGTAAAGGATTGTTTTGAGGTCTAGGCAACTTCATGTAGCTTAGCCCGTCACTTCCCAACCAAAACCCTTTTAAGGGTTGCTCCTTGCTAGTCTTAAACATATGCACTTCCTCTAGCCCAAGACGGTTGTACCTCGTCAACCCCCTACAAATGTTCACCGCTTGATCATTACCGATGCCCCCCTCATAATGCATTACCAAGAAAGAAATCACCCCCCCACAATGGATGCTTGCCCTTGCCGATTTTTGCCTATGCTTGATGCAAGCTCTCAAAAACAAATCGGCCCAATCCGGGATCCCTACCCCTTCCGGAAGCATTGTCCACAAACATAGCTGGATCTTCTCCGGCAGTTTGGTGGGTTCTCCCGCGGAGTTGAAAATGGTGGTAAGGAACCTAGTAATTAGGCGGAGTACGGGGTGGGTGATGGCTGGCAGTTTGGCATCCTTAGACGGGCCATGGTCATCGGCAGTGTTACCCCACATCTGGTGCATTTTGCCCCTTGGGCATCTAATGTCTACGGGTTGCTTGGTGATTTTTAGGATTTGACGGATTTCGGAAGTTGGGGCTTCATGCCAAGTTTGGTTCAATCGGAATCGGTAGGCTTTCTCCTCACCTTCGGCCACATCCAACTCCGACAAGGTTGCTAGAAACTCGTATGCGAAACTCCTATAGGTGTAATCCCAGGAGTTTGGCTCGAGATAAGCCTCTAGCCCTACTTTAGCTAGCATGTCCCTTGTCAGGTTGAACATGCCTAAGGCATGGAGGGTGGTTGGGCAAAAGAATTTGGTTGTTACAAGAGGGTGAGTGGATATTTGATCCCAAATTTTCTTATATTGAGCTTGCATCCTCTCATAGCCCATAAACACCGCTTCAACCTCGGTGTCGGGCTCACTCACCGCGGCCCTCTTATTTTTTCCTTTGCCAAACAATTGAGAGATTTTTGGTGCCATTTCTGCAAAGATGTAACAAACAACACACTACAACAATAACAAGCAATCACTCGAAAAGTTTTTCGCTCAAGCACTTCAACAAACACTTGGTGTGCAACAATTTTTACACCTCAAAAAGCTAGGGTTTGTTGAATTTCTTTACCTTACTCAGAAAACTTTATCCAATCCTAACTACACAGTCAAGCAAGGGGAAAGGGGAACTCAACCTAAGACTAAAGCTAGCCTAATTCGAGCAAAAACTTGAAGATTGATGAAAAAGTCGAGTATGAAGTTATACCTTTGCTTTTCCACAAGATTCAAGTTCCTTGATGATTAGAAATAGGTAGGAATTCGACAAATAGCCTTAAAAACCGAGCAAAAGACCCGAAAAAACGAATTTTAGGGAAAAAAATCAAGGGTTGTTTAAGACGGATTTTCTGAGTTTTAGGGTGAGTGAGATTGATTTTGGGGTTATTGAGTGTAGAATAATGATTAGGGAGAAGATTGGGATTGATTTTGATGAAGGTTTTGGAAGATTTGAGTGAGAAAGATGGATTTTTGAGGGATTGGGGGTTGGGTTTGGTGTGTTTGTCGTGAAAAGCAAAGAAGAAGATGGGGTTTTGTTTTATGAAGAACACGGGCAAAGGCTGAAAAATAAACCGAAATCTGCTCTCGACGCAGGCTGCGTCCTTCACTGCCGGATGGTTCTTGCTTTTGCACTTAGCAAAATTTTTGCTAAGTGCTCCAAACACCTCCATACTTGCAATTTCACTTCAATGGCCCATAATAACCTCCAATATCCAAATTCCATCGATTCCCGAACTTTTTATCCGTGGCACGCATCCCGAGGCGGCCAAAAACTCGCAAAACTTCACAAAACCGTTAGTAACTTCAAAAAATTTTGTTTGATGCAATGTCTAACTAACTTAAAACAACTTAAATGCTAAGAGTTAACAAAGAAACTTCAAAGAAATATTCACAAGGATAGAGTATGTACATGTTTTGCCGTTTATTTAGAGTCGATGGCTCGACTTAGCTATTTCAAGCTTTTCAACTTTGATAAATGGGGTCTTCAAGCAAGACCTCTTCTTCCCCCTCCCGGGGACATCCTTGGAAGTAGTGCTTGAGACGGTGGCCATTCACTTTGAGGAGCTTTCCATCCCCGGGCCCCTCCACTTCTATAGCTCCATGAGTAAACACTTTCTTGACGGTGTAAGGTCCAAACCATCTTGATCTCAACTTGCCCGGAAAGAGCTTAAACCGGTTTTGGAACACAAGAACTTTATCACCTTCCTTAAAAACTCTACGGTTTATCATCCCATCATGCCATCTTCTTGTTTTCTCTTTGTAGATGGAAGAGTTCTCATAGGCATCTTGGCGAATTTCTTCAAGTTCTTGTAATTGAAGCTTCCGGTGCATACCGCTCTCATCTTGGTTTTGGTTGAAAGATTTGATAGCCCAATAGGCTTTGTGCTCAACCTCCACGGGGAGGTGGCAAGCCTTGCCATAGATGAGTCGGAATGGGGACATGCAAATGGGGGTTTTGAAAGCGGTCCTATATGCCCACAATGCATCAACTAGCCTCTTACTCAAATCCTTTCTATCCGGATTCACCGTCTTTTCAAGTATTCCTTTAATTTCACGGTTTGAGAGTTCGGCTTGCCCGTTTGTTTGTGGGTGGTAGGCCGTGGAAATTTTATGATTCACCCCATACCTCTTGAGAAGGCCTCCAATCACCTTGTTGCAAAAATGGGTACCCCTATCACTAATGATAGCCCTTGGAAAACCAAACCGAGAGAATATGTTCTCTTGAATGAAAATGGCTACTACCTTGGCATCATCGGTGCGGGTAGGAATTGCTTCAACCCATTTTGATACATAGTCCACCGCCAAGAGGATGTAGAAATAACCACCGGAATTTGGAAAAGGGCCCATAAAATCAATTCCCCACACATCAAAGATCTCACAATATAGAAGAGGTTGTTGTGGCATCTCATTTCTCTTTGTCAAATTCCCCACCCTTTGACATCGGTCACAAGTCGTTACAAATTTGTGGGCATCTTTAAAAAGGCTTGGCCAAAAGAAACCGCATTCAAGCACTTTTCTAGCGGTTCTTTGTGGCCCAAAATGTCCTCCACAAGCATAGTCCTGACAATGATGTAAGATGGAAGGGATCTCACTCTCGGGCACACATCTTCTCACAAGTTGATCTTGGCAAAACTTCCACAAGTAAGGATCATCCCATGTATAGTACTTGGCATCGGATTTGACTTTGCTCTTGTGATGAGAAGAGAAATGGCTTGGAAGCCGCTTTGTCACCAAATAGTTGACCATGGTAGCATACCATGGCTCCTCCACTTGTATAGCATAAAGTGACTCATGAGGGAGACCTCCTTCAACCTCCTCAAGAGGGCATGATGATCTTCCTTCATGGTTTAGCCGGCTCAAATGATCCGCCACCACATTCTTCACTCCTTTCTTGTCTTTTATTTCCACATCAAATTCACTTAGAAGAAGGATCCATCTCAACAACCTTGGCTTGGCATCCTTCTTTGCCACAAGGTATCTAATGGCGGCATGATCGGTGTAGATGATCACCTTTGTGCCCAAGAGATAAGATCGGAATTTTTCTAGAGCATAAATCACACCAAGGAATTCCTTCTCCGTCGTGGAATAGTTCTTTTGAGCATCCTTCAAGAGGGTAGAAGCATATTGGATCACATGGGGTCCCTTGTCACTCTTTTGACCCAAAACCACTCCCAATGCATAGTCACTTGCATCGGTCATGATTTCAAATGGAAGATCCCATCGTGGTGATTGAATAATTGGTGCGGTGACTAATCTCTCCTTCAAGTCATTGAATGCTTTCCTACATTTGTCATCAAAAACAAATTCTGCTTCTTTGTGCAAAAGCTTGCATAAAGGGTTAGCAATCTTGGAAAAATCCTTAATAAATCTCCGGTAGAAACCGGCATGTCCTAGAAAAGACCTAATGTCTCGGGTGTTAGAGGGATAAGGTAAAGTTTTTATGATGTCAACCTTAGCCTTATCCACCTCAACCTCCCTTTTTGACACTACATGTCCCAAAACGATGCCACTAGTCACCATGAAATGACATTTTTCGGAGTTTAAAATGAGATGAGACTCTTGGCATCGTTCTAAGACAAGAGCAAGGTGTTTTAGACATGCATCATAGGAGTCCCCATGGACGGTGAAATCGTCCATGAATACTTCTATGATTTGTTCTACATAGTCGGAGAAAATACTCAACATGCACCGTTGAAAAGTTCCCGGTGCATTACACAAACCAAAGGGCATACGACGATAAGCAAATGTACCAAATGGGCATGTGAATGTGGTCTTGACTTGGTCCTCGGTTGCGATTGGGATTTGAAAAATACCCCGAGTAACCGTCAAGGAAACAATAGAAAGCTTTTTCCCGCTAGTCTTTCTAACATTGGATCAATAAAGGTAGTGGGAAAATGATCTTTTTAATGTAACCGCATCAAGGGCGTAGGTC
>JAIUZE010012262.1:0-13537 GCA_022085475.1 Heliosperma pusillum | reverse complement strand
GGGTTTTTCCGGTCAATGGGTAGTTATTTGAGGAGACTAAATCTCCTCAATATTAAACTACTTGTGCCGTGAGAACAAGAGAAGAACAAGAAAAATTTCTAACCTAATTTTCTACTCTCTCAACTTGTGCCTCCATCACACAAAACACAAAATAATAAAAGGTTAACTGTAACTTTTAATTCTTTTCTAGCAATTACAAGGGCATATCTCAATCAGTCTTGGGTGTTACGATTAGGAGGATATCTGTGTTGATATCTGTTCTTAGGCCGAATTTTGCTAGGACCAAAGGTTCAATTCGTTTTCTCTTTATTTTATATCGTTTTCATATTTATGACTTGCATTCATATTATATAATTTTGTTATAATCCTAAATTTTAAGGGGATGTAAACTGTTATTTCCCACATTATCAACACAAGTTTTAATCAACTAGAGTAAAAAAAATGATACGTAGCCGCTGATTAAATGGGTGCATTCTATCTATATTAAGGACCAGCTCTGGAATGATTATAGCCCTCCTCCTGGTAGCAGCTGGGCATGGAGAAGGATATGCAGGGTGAAGGACCAATTTCTACCAGGCTATGATGGTACTGACTGGCATGGTACGAATGGTCTGTATAATATTGCAGAGGGGTACAATTGGTTGGGCAGGGAGAGTGCTGTTGTGGAATGGCATGAGTGCATTTGGAACAAGATTGGTATTCCCAAGCATCAGTTTATTGGTTGGCTTTATGATGCTCACAACAGACTATTAACAACTGAGAGACTGACTAGGATGAATATTGTCACTGAGCAGATTTGTGTTCTGTGCAGAGAGGAGAATGAAAATTGTACACACTTGTTCTTCCATTGCTCATATAGTAGGAGTGTTCTTGAGCTCGTGAATGCTGGTTTTAGAATTAACATCCCAGCAGCTAATGTCCTGGATTGGTGGTGCAGTGGCAGAAACAGGAATGAGAGCAAGGTTATAGCTGCTATCATCACTGCTATGGTATATAGTATTTGGAGGGTAAGAAATCATTGTCGAATACACTTTCTTCTTTGGAGACCTGAATTCATCTTTAAGAAGATCAAGGAAGATGTGTTGTGGTGCCGGTTGAGGATTTGAAGAAACCTTGGGCTTAGATAGGGCTTAAGAGTTTGTTATTGTTTTTGTTTTGGAAAATTGATTGTAAACAAGTTGTATTGGTTGATCATGTAATTGGCCCAATTGATTTTAATGAAATTACTAACATTCTACCCAAAAAAAATGATACAAAATCTTAATCTCTTTCTCTGTTATTAAGATCTCTCTTATTAAAATTTGATGATAGAGAGGCTTGTATCCGATTCTATTTGATACGCACGAATTTGTGTGGTAATTGAGAAGATATACGGATTAATTGATGATAAATAAATTATGCGACTAATAGAAATTTGTCAAGAAAATTAATATCTTCTTTATATAAAAGCTAAGTTTGTAGGTTTTGAAAAAAATATATGTTGTAACTTGACTTGCCAACTTTGTAGGTTTTGAAAAAAAAAAAACTTTTATTTAGGTAGGGTCTACCATGTTATTTCTACCTATTTAATTAACCTTCCTCTTATTTCAATAATTAATTACTATATCTCTCCCTTTCACTAATTAAATATGTCACCCTATATTATGCTTTCATTAATGATTCTAATATCTAAATTTTCATAATTGCCGTGCAAGATTAATTCTCATTTTATTTCGAATTTTTTTTCAAAGTAGGGTTATTGAGACAACTATTTCTCGTTTTAGGGTTGTTTTGAAACTATTTCTCGCCAATGGGTCCACGTCATCACTTTTTATTTTTTTTACCAGAATTGAGGTAAATCGCTAACTGGGAAAGCGATTTACCTATTTTTCCCTATTTCTACGAAACCAGACCTTCTGCCAATTTTGGAACGAAAATAAGGGGTAAATCGCTATAGGGGCTAGCGATTTTGCTAATTTTCCCCGACTCGCACAAAGCATAAGGTACTGCTAATAGTTTAAACGAAAATATGGGGTAAATCGCCAACCCACAAAGCGATTTTGCCCTTATATATAGAAAAAAAAAACATGGCGAAAAATAGTTTCAAAACAACCCTTAAGCGAGAAATAGTTGTCTCAATAACCCTACTTTGAAAAAAAATTCTTTTATTTCCTCTGTAAGTATTAAGAGTGACTACTAGAATGTTTCCAATATACAATCTCCTTAATACGATCTAATAATTTAAGGAGAATAAAATTAAAATTAATTTCATTTCTTAAAGTCTTATAATTTTCATGTTACATGTAACGATGTTGCGTGTTTTTTTTTCGAGTTTTATCTATAATACAAAAAAAATTGCTGAAACACTTTAAAATGATGTTTAAAATATTATAAATTTATTTAATATTCTAACACATTGTATTTTTTTTTCATATCGCATAATTTACCGTTCATGAAAGGTGGGTAAAATAAGTTAATTTACCATATTTCATAGCTTAGACGAGTACATTGTTTTGCAATGACAATGAAGTTCAAAAAATCCATAATTTGAAGTTTTTTTTATTAATTTTAGTCTATTTTTTATAAATTTTACTTGTTTAATGATATTACATAGAAGTTTAAATTTTAGCAATTATTAAAAATTTATATCAATATAAATCAAATCAAACTTTTAATAGTTTTAAGTAGCAAATTCGTGCAAATTCTGTACGGACTTAAAACTAGTCGAGACAAGTTACTTACTAGTTACTACTCCTATAGCCCTATTAATTAATAATGTTCTTTTGTTGTGAAACAAAGGGATAGATAATTATAGAAAGAAGGTAGAGAGAAGGTAAGGAAGACAGATCTGTGTTATTATTCCATTATAAGGGGTATATATACACATACAATAGGGGTAGAGTTTCCATAAGATAATATATTCTAGTATCCTATAAGATATGGACATCCATATAATAATATTTCATAACACTCCCCCTTGGATGTCCATTACTGAAGAACATGCCTCGTTAAAAACCTTACTATAAAAACCTTATGAGAAAAACACTAGAAAGGAAAAGAGTACAATAATCTCCAAACACGCATAACAAGCTGCCTCGTTAAAACCTTTCCATGGAAAACCCAGTGGGACAAAACCATAGATAAGGAAAAAGAGTACAGCGCGTGCGCCTCCCCCTGATGATAACATGACTGTATATAACTTCAAATGAATCATGCTTTGACGTAACTTCTCGATCGTTGAATAGAATCCATTGTAGTTGATAAACTTGATATCTTCATATCCTTGATAATTTCAATCTTCACATTGCTTTAGACCTTACAATTCGGATGTAGTCATTCATGACGACTCTTGATCTTCATTTCAGGTAATACACCAAATAGTGAGAGAAAATAAGTTCAATTCTTCTCATAACATGACATAATATTATGTCTAAAACAATTGTCATCTCAACAATCATTAATATAGCGTATCAATAATGCGCTTGTAGTGCTACCTCGTTAAAAACCTTGATAGGAAAAACCCGTTGGGACAAAAACCTAGTCGAGGGGAAAAAGAGTGTAGCAATCATCCATATATTGGATCTCTACGGGAGAAGCAATCAAACT
This sequence comes from Heliosperma pusillum, assembly GCA_022085475.1. Taxonomy (NCBI): domain Eukaryota; kingdom Viridiplantae; phylum Streptophyta; class Magnoliopsida; order Caryophyllales; family Caryophyllaceae; genus Heliosperma; species Heliosperma pusillum. The sequence goes on along the minus strand of JAIUZE010012262.1, from coordinate 9,952 downwards.
GTTGGATAATAATAATCCACTAAATACCTTCAGTAATTTTCTTTGCTAAACCATTGTATTGACATCCTCATTGTAGACTTTGAGTACATTATTTTTCAATCGTTATGATACTTCTGGACCATAAACTCATTTCAAGTGTTTAACAAGAAACTCATTCAGATCTCAATTCTCATATGCTCAAACTTCAGGTTGAGACATCAAATGAACTCTAAAGGAGTTTTGATGTTCCATTTTGGAACTAATCACGATATCTTTCAATCGTATTGTAGAGGTTTATATATTTCGTCACGAGTTCTCAAAACTCAATTGATCAACCATTTAACAAATGATGATCATTCATAAGAGGCTCCTTCAGGGAGATATCCTCGTAGGAGTAAAATATACTTCTCCTTTTAAACATTTATCAAAGTAGAACAATATAATTAATCATGTGTATGCAAATGATATGTAATTAATTCTAAACAGCATAGTCTAACAATAATGCAATAATAATAATAATGTATATATTAAAACTAAGATGCAATGTTGAACTTACTCTCTATATGCACATGATAATGACTCAAAATGCAAACTGTATAGTTTCTTTTACAATATTCATAATTTCAATTGATTTCAGGTCAATAGATGGACTTCAAGTCCATGAGCTCATTTATAATCAAAGATTATATGTCGACAATCAAAATTAGGACTTGCATATAATATCCCCATTTTCTAGTCCATTAAACTTCGCGCGCAAATGCATATCGGTTGCATAACCATATCGATATAATTTCAACATCTCTTAGATATTTTCAGTACTGATAAGTGATATCTGAATATATAGGGTACCATTTATTCTCTATATCGGCCATCTATTATCATTCAGATATTTATGTCACTCCAGGGACATACAAATTTCTTTACTCCATAGAAGTATCAACTGCCCATTCTTGCCATTTTCTTACTACTTGAAATATGTGAACCGATATGACTTCCACACTACATTCCATGTGTGGTTATTGTTCAATTTAACAAGAATTTCAATTTTCATTACATATAATAACTACGACTAATTTATAGCACGCTATACCACAAATAGGGGTAATCTGTCTATAATTAAATCATAGATTCCAATGTAATGTCACATTTAGACAAGGTGATCAAACTGGTATCGTAATACATCTTCATAACTAAATGAATGCCATCATTTTTAATTTTATGAACCTCTATTTGATGTATTTCATACTGAAAACAAACCGCTGAACTTCAGGTTCAGTTGGGGATAACTTACTTGTCTGTTTTTACCAGCTTTTCCTTATCATTCTCCCCCTAAGGTGGTAAAAACTATCAATAACAAATAGATTTAATGGGCAATAAATTATTATATCCACCTTAGATCTCAATTTCTCATATCACCGATGAGAATTTATATGAACATTTTTGTATAATAACAAAATATTTCGGGTAGTAACATACTAACATATAATGCAGTTGGATTTCTAATGTGCCGAATTACAATGCCCAATTTGGGAGATCAACGATTTTATATAATAATCAAAATGTGATTGTTGATCACAATAACTACTCAGAAAAATCATTATGTGGCTACAAGCCATTCACTAGAGTGTCAATCCATACACGAACATTTAAGTTCGTTATTGAACTTATGAGTAATGTTTATATCTCCAATATCAAATATACTCAATCTCACTGTAGTGTCTTGCCTTTAATGAAATTTCTACACGAGAGAGTTTCAGCACTTATCTTTTCTCTAGGATAAAATTCAGGTTTATCAAAACGGGTATAATAAGAACCCGGATGGCCTCAATCGTCACATCTTAACAATTTAATGTCAACTTTTTTAGTTTGCCCAAAAATCATGGCAACTTACATAAGCACTTGGTCGTGTCTAGATAGTATAATTTATGACACGCCACTTTCTAGTTGACAATTCAACATGCTAAACTTCTGGTTAACAATTTCGCATATGAATTCAAAATAATTCATCTGTATCTGGCCCGATAAAATAGATGTGACATAAGACACTAATGTCTTATTTATATTAGCAAGACTAAAAATAATATCGCAATAGTCTTTTAGGGAATATTATACATTGCCCTTTCTTGTAGTATGAACACAAATCATACATCAAAATTCCTTTTAGGAATACAAAACTTAACTGATTCTTAAAATAATCTCAGTTAAACTCAATTAATAATGTATCAGTCCCGTCAGGGGAGGTAGTGAAATCAACGAATCATAGTGATCATTATTTTCATAATATTAAATAATTGATCACATGTCACTTGTATACGAGATACTACACATAGTGTTTTAAGCACTTACACGATAATGTGTCTACATGACTACATTATTTGTATGAATGATAAATATATTTCATACTCAAAACATGATGTCTCATTCGCTTCTGGGAATGATTTTGATTCGATTTGATATGATTCTTAACTTTTAAGAGTATCTCATATTTTGCAAATATTCATGTATAAACATTGAGTTTATTCTTAATTATGATACTCAAATAATACTCACAAATGTGAGAATTTATAAACATTGTGAACTTTATGTCACAGTTTCAATATCTGTAAACATTATGAACTTCATACCATAATTTAGTATATGTAAACATTATGAACTTTTGGTCATAATTTAAATATCTGTAAACATTATGAACTTCAGGTCATAATTTAGTATATGAAAACACTATGAACTTCTGGTCATAGTTTCAATATCTTTAAATACTATGATCTTCTAGTCATAGTACGAATATTAAAATTTCAACTCGTATATCATTTTCTATTTCTCATATCAAACTTTAACATATATAAGTTACACATAACTTTTCATGAGATATTTTCTTTTAGTAAATAAACTTGGCTCAAATATGGCCCTATCAGTAGGCTCAAGGCCGCATTGCTTGACTCACTAAAGGCCGCATTATTAGCTAGGCTCAATCAAGGCCGCAATATTTGACTTTACATAATGTCATATTCTCAATCTCTGCGACATGCAGAGGTTTTATGAGATGTTACATTCACTTCAAAGAATGAAGCAAATTTCAAATCTCATTATATTGTTCAACTTCGGGTGAACAAAAATCAGTTTAAATAATCTTCCCTTTAATAAAGACCACTTTATCCATTTGAACTCAAATGCGGTTCATAAATAGAAGGTGTGAACTTCTGGCCACTAGCATTTAATATGAATATATTGTAGTGATGAGACGGTGTTAAATTATAATACACCTTTAAAACTTTGAACTTCGGGTCAAAGTTATAATATGCACTTATTTGCTCATCTTTATAAAATAAATATTTTAGAATTTCAGGTCCAAAATTATATGATATGTCCTTTCTCAAAACTTGTTTTACGGTATATATGGAACTTCAGGTCCAATAATATGATTAAGAAAATTATTAATAAACAAGCGAAAGTAAAATTGGGTTAAATTGATAAGTGATTTTATTAACAATTAAAATCAACTTGTATGTCACAAATCGATAACATATCTATGAACATACGAGAGTCTATGCGTAATTATACACATACAAACGACCTTATTGTCATTAAGAGTGAAAATATATGGCCCGATAAATAAAAACCCACTACTACACATTAGTAAGGGTTTACACAGCCGCACGCAGAACCTAAACATTTTCTTCGTTAGTGATTTAGTGTACCATGCATGATGAAGCTTAACACATAACAATAACATGATAGCCAAAGACGAAACTATAAATTACCAATTTAGTGCACACTATTACACTAATTAATAAAATATTTCCAAAACCTAAGATATGGGCGCATTACACGTTTACTCGTATAATTTGTGAAACATGATCTATAGAAAGTTAACACAAGTTTATTCTCACTATTAATAATTAGCCCGTGTACTATAACGAATGGTGATGACGATGAACACAAAATAAATTGAGTGTGTCTATTGATAAGGATACACACATCACGGTGAATAAAGAGCAAATTAATTGAATATCTTACGATATTACCTTACCTATATATTCCGTTTGCTCAATCGTCAGATTTCGTATAAAAAAATTCCATTAAGATCTGGTCTTTGATGTTTTTAAGTTTCTTATTTTTATCAACGAGTAAAGCTAATAGACAATTCTTACATAGTACCGCAATACATATCTCTAAACAATATGCTTTCTTTTAGTATAGCAAACTAATATTACAATTATTACTAAATCAAGTACGAGTAAATTACGCTTATATAATAATTGTCGAGATGAACCTTTGGATGAAAAATGACAATCAATTAATACTATTAAGGAACATATACCTGGATCAAGAGTATAGTATTGGGACAATAGTCACAAAGTGCTCCTCGCGCAACAGTATTCTAATATATTAAAATATTGACTCATGCATAAGCAAATTATACGTACCTCGTGCATCTACTTTTCGAATATAAAAGAATTCTACTGCGTGAATAACAGTTTATGGTAGAAAATTTGAGACAAATTCTTAGATGGATAGATTTTGGTTTTATACACTTTTTCATCTTATACGGTTGATTAGAGTCCTTGTGCTGATAACGTGTTGTGAAATAAAGAAGGCAGAGAATTAGAGGAAAGATAGAGAGATAATAGAAAGAGATTGAACCGTGTCTTTATTTTGTTACGAGGGGTTTGTATATATACAAAATACAATCGGGTAGAATTTTCATAAGATACAATCTCATTTATATACAAGATACAATCTCATTTATATTCACTACCTTCAACCTTACTTTTACTTTCTCTTTTTACAAAACATTTTCTCAACTTATTTTTATACTCTTCCAAGTCACTATATTGTTCCCTTTTCTTAAGGAAATGAATTTGGACCATACAAAACACACTACCTCACATACAACTAAATTTTTACCACGCAACACTTACCAAATAGGGAAAGAGGCAACAAAACCCGATTAGCATGAAAAGGGAAATAGGGAACAATATAGTGACTTCGTGGGAGTATTATTTATGTTCTTTCATCATTTATTTTGCACTAAAGAGGCTGGTTTTTTTAATGTTATTGGGATTTATGTTTCAAAGTCTAACTAATTATTATGGCTTCTTCTTTCAAGTTCTTGAAATTTGTACTACTTAAAAATTTATTATTGGATTACACATCATCATTATTAGCATCTCTCATCTATGTTGTTTGACTTAGTGGCGAACAAGTTTGCCTCTTGCACCCAGTTTTATGTTTTTGAGTCTTAAAAAGTAGCATGACTCCTCTTATTTTTCAGCTAATTTCATTACCTATTATTTGATTTGTACATATTTATGTTTAGAATTTAGGGGTTTGGTAAATTAGGGTTTTTTTGTTGTTGTTTTGCAAAATTTTGTTTATTTCTGGAATTGATCTTGAATTTTCATATAAAGAGATTTATAAATCTATTTGTTGTCAATCATTGTTTCTGTGTTATTGTTATTGAAGGATCGGTAGACGCTGTGGAAATAATAATTTGATCCTTTAATAGACATATTGCATTCAAATTGATGTAAACAAAAGAGATAAATTCACATACCTGGAATTAAGACGGATTATGAATTAACTCTGAAAGTATGGAGTCTCTAGTGTATCCACACCTGGTATAATCTACACTCTCAACCTTTGAGACGACTTGGAGATATGAGAACCCTTGGGAAAACGTTTTTTTTTGCTCTATCTTTTTTGGGTGGAAACTAACTGAATGAATTGTGTGTTATTACCAATTCACCAAGTTCAAGTATTTATAGGGAATAATCAAATAAACTCTTCATTTTATTTCCTTATTTAATACTCTGAAATTCTTTTTCCTTTTATTAAATGTATCTTCTGTGTTAGCATTTGATACAATAATATGCCTTCTAGATATTTTAATTATTATCATATAATAATATAAAGTCATCTTAAGTATAAACGTCAACAGGTAATTAAGTGTGTCACCACCAAGGTTCAACATTAAGCCAATAGTAATTAAAGTTGTCGATCCGACTGGGTCTGGGGCATAATTCCAACGATCTCTCACTTGACCCAGAGTCAATCGTTTTAATTACTAATCGAGGTTCGCGTCTAACAACACTCCTCAACCACTAGATAATGTGAATATCAACATCCAATGAAGACGAACTTGGTTAAGGGTAATGTATTATTTCCTTCCATCTTTCCAACTCCGGATCATCCTTGGGTATAGTTAAAATTGTAAAACCATGTTAGATAACCATTGTTTTCCATGTCAATCACTATGGTTCGCTAATCTACTTCAAGAAACTCATTTCCTGAACTATTCATCTGCCCAGGCCAAGGTTTTGATACAACTAATAAGATTAATGACAACATAGAGTTCAAACTCGTTACCTTTGATTGATGGATTCTATCCGACTCACCACTAACTACATAGGTACTAAATTACACCCAATAACCATTCAATTAGTATTTTTACAAACTAGCTGCCATGCATCAAAGTGTAACAATATTTTATTAATTAATATGGTGAACACAGGTGAATGGGAAAAAAAATTGCATTCACTTCTTATGAGAATTTCCACCTTGACAGTTAATTGGTAAAACAACCATTTGGAAACCTTCTTTTGGTCAATTCAACGTTCATATATCTATATGGTCACCTATACATCGTAATTAATGAGATCCATTATATTCCTCCAATAAATAATGTTTCATATATATTAGTTTATCTTGATCATCATAGCCCTTTTTTGTAACACCCGCAATCTTAGCAGTTATAATTTAATAATATTATATTATTATTAGTTAGCTTAATTTTAGATTCAGATTAAGACTTAGTTTTCCGTGTCTAATCTAGAAAATCCGAGTCCATAATCAGACTCTACTCGGAATTTTATGTGAGTAAGCCTTATGTTGCACATTGGGCATTTCCTATTCTCTACTCACTCTAACTTAGCCCAAGTTTTACTCACCTTTCCACTCAAATTTCAGCACACTACAACACTCTTCATTCTCACCAAACAAACACTAAACCCTATTTCTCTCCATTGTTGAACTCCAAAACCTCCAAACACAAATCCTAGCATATCTCACTCATTTCTCACCTAAATTCATTAATTCTTAGCTTATTCTCTTTGTTTTCTTCTTCTCTTCCTAGTAAGGTAAAAAAAGTCGAGTCTTTCTCATTTTCGTTTTGTCATCTTTTTCCAAGGTAAAAGTATTGATCTTTTGTATCAAATTTGTAGGAGGAGACCTCCAAGATCCAGACCGAGACTATTTCATAATGGAAGAAGAAGAACAATATTGTTAAAGACGCAAAAAGGTAACGCTGAAGGGTTACTCGATATCTTTATGTTTTTTATGTGTTATTTATAGCATTTACTAGTGAAAGATGAACTCTTATGTTAGTCTCATATGAATATGTGTTATTATTCATTCATATGTGTAAATCCATCTCATAGGTTTATTTTATGCTAACCTTATGCTTAGTTACATTTGTGTTGTTGATTTTATGTACTTATCATTGTTAAACTTGAGTTGAATGATAAATGTTGTCTTTTGTACTCTTAATTGACTCTATGTAATGATTGGGTATGATTATGTTGAATTTAATGGGGTCTTGGGATGATTTAATGCGTATATGTTGCATTGAATGAAGATTGGTGATTAATTTTGTTTGATTTTTGTTTGGTGTTAAATGAGAGTTAATGTTACTTCTTTCGAATGCGTCTTGAATGTGTTCAACTCTTGTTTTGTGTCGTTCCGCGTCCACACGACCGAGTGTCTTGACCCACTAGACCGAGTGCCTTAGTCACTCGACAGAGTGCCCCACCCTGATGTTCCTGACTATCGAACACTCGACCGAGTATTATGAACCCTCGACCGAGTGGAGGTCACTTGACCGAGTGCTTATTGCCTGATTCACCCGCTTTCGTAAATTGGTCACATCTCCCTCGTTTCATACTTGTTTAGGATTGTGACCACCCGTTGGAACCGTAAGAGGATATTCTATCACCTCCACTTAAAATTACTGCATTCTCATGTATAGAACTCAAGTTATAACCGTTTGAAATGGACCCTTGTTTTAGACGGATTCCAAACATGTTGTTTTGAGATGGGATCTTTGTTTCTTATTCTGTATACTTATTAAACTTGGTCTAATTCTTATGTATCACGTATTGACTCTTGTTTATCATTGTAACGTCTATCTCACATGCCTTTCTCATTTGTTTAGTGACAGTTTTGGATGTTTAGCTCATTTGAGTCTTGTATATCTTGAGTAGTCCGTTGTGTGACACCCTCAAATTTGCGGAAAGAAAAAAATAATTTAACTAAATAAAAGATGAGAATACATAACGAAGGTGTCTTAAAATAAAAAGGTTCAACAAAAAGGAAATAATATTATACAAAAGAAGTATCCAAAACGGGAGACATATCTCCCGTATAAATACGGAAATAAAAGAGTGTATAATAATATACAATCCTAAGAACCGAATATAGGTCCAAGGTAAATACTTCGCTCGCTAGCTCGTCAATGTACCCAAGCATGCATCACAAACCTGCCAACCGCATTAAATATAAACACGGAAGCCACAGTCAGTGGGGAGTAACTCCGAGTTCTCCCAGCCACGAAATGTCGAGTTAAATAAAACATGAATAACATAAAAGAGATGTATATGGAAAAATACAAAGCTTTAACATATACGGTATGCTTTTCATGTTATGAAACAATTAACTAACATATAACCTATCATATGAAAGCTATCATGTGAATCCGATAATAAACTATAACACGAGGTAGGGAAGCTGGTATGCTAGCTCAGAGGTTACCATTAACATGGCCATGATACACTCAAACCCTAATCAACACGTAATCATGTGAATCAGTTAACAACCGGTAATCAAAACTCTATCAACCTTAGCCGGCTTGCATCTCACCTTCTAAGATTCATAGAATCATCAAACATGAAAGACCAATACGTCTAGAAACAGGCATAAGTTCTTAGTACCGTCAATAGTCGACTTCTGTAACTCGAGGCTATACCACAAGGTAGGAAAACATCCTAGTCTGATGGTCAGACCTAGCGACACAGCTATTCCATTTCCCCGTCTCATGGCAAAACAGTACACAAGAATCTCTACTAGGCGACCCCCTAAGCAGAGTTGGCTAGTACTTAAGCTGGCTTCATTCCCAAAGTGGAAGCAATTAGGCAGCCATGCCCCGACTTGGATATAAACCCACCAAGCCGGGACACAAAAGCTATCAAGCTGTGAAATCCATATGCTCGTTAAAGATAGTACGGCCTATCTATGTCATGGTCCAAGATACTCATTTAGAGTAAGAATGGTCAGGACGCCATATACTCATAATTCTCTATGGGTACTTAGTCAACACAACATATATCATACAATTACACCGTCACGGAAACACTTCCTATCATGTGACTAATTGCATATAAATCATATTCAAATATCATATCGCCTCATATCTACTAAGGCTAATTCATTAATTAAATAAAACCTTACTTGAAGACAAATCCCCGACCCGAGTCCCGCGACGGGTCATCAGTCAAAACGGGGCTGACTAGATCTTAGTTTGACCAAACCCGTTTGGTTAAACCGGCTAGAAACAGAGTCTTTACCACATAGACTTGCACATAAAAATCATCATATTCATTACATGTTATTTTGCTCAAGAACGATGAAGAACGCTCAAGAACACCAAGAACGATTTTGATTATATTAAAGAAAGCGTTAATTAGATCTTAATTTGATTTATTGTAAAATGAAAAGTTGTTAGTGAGTAATGATGGAGTGTGAGCCGTGTACATATAGAAGAAAAAATGAGTCGGGTTTTGAAATTGTTGTTACAAGATTGACTCGGGTTTAATAATTATTTTACGGTAATTGATTAGATATAATTATATATTAAGTTAATTAAATTAAATATCAAGATATTATGTTATTGTAATCAAAAGAAAGACAAATATCTAGT
>JAIUZE010012260.1:0-28128 GCA_022085475.1 Heliosperma pusillum | reverse complement strand
AGTTGATTACCCGCCGTTTCATCACGACAATAAGTCTAACTCTAGTCAGCTGACCGTTATCGATTTACGTAATCAACTGACGTGGAGTATCAAAATACTAGTCATCCCACTAATATTCCAAAATGAGATTTATAATATAAATGCACTATTGTGGAGGACACTTGCTCCAACACACATGAAGTACAATACCGTAACCATCATATTATAGATAGACTCGGGGAAGACACTCTTAGGCAACCATACACTCACTAGGGCTTGCATCTCACCGTTAGCGACATAAGCTTGATAAGATTGAGACTCGACAAACAAACCATGCCAAGTCATCCAAAGATCACAAATAATCAATCATATAATCATCCATCAAAACGTACAATATGTTGACAACATCTCTCACGCTAAATGACACGCACTAGCACCGTGTACATGGCAAGTATGATTAAAATCGCATCCACGGGATAAACATTTCCCTGAACGCATACACGATTAACATTTCGTATATGTAGACTAATTTCCTCCTGGTAGAATGACGATAATAATACGGTCCTAGTCTAAATCTGGCCAGACTCTCGGAATCACATTTTCCGATTCGACATGTGATTAACATTTCGCATCCAAGACTAGGTCAACCATAGAAGCCGAGTACCCCAAATTCGGTCAACCTTCACGAAAGAGGCGGAAAAGAGCACAAGCATCATAACAAGCGGTACGCTACATGCAATGACACCACCTCGCAAGTATACAACATTTGACGGCCGGGTCGATCAACGCAAAGCGTTCGCCTCCCAACAACGTCGTCATATGCCCACTAACACATGCAATTAAGCAGTAAGGATACACTCCTCGTTCCGACATTCCAGCCTTATGAACGAAGAGGTAGCCGGGGGAATGAGAGTTCATAGCACTTAACAATTAGTGCTCAAACCATAACATATGAAAAACCGACTCAAAGTGGGATATATCAAAAACCGTCACAAAACATGCGATACAAGCGAATGGAATATCATATATTCTAAACATGAATATTTAAAGTCATTACGTAAATTTATACGATAAACGAACCATGCGAACTATTATAAATGAAAGTATAAGAAAGAAAAGTAAAGAGAAATACAGTGTGTGCCAGCCGGTCAAGGGGACCGGCCGCCGGCTATCCGGCTGGCACCAATGTATCATTTGAAAAACAACCAATATACAGCATGATCCAGCCGGTCTAGGGGACCGGCTGCCGGCTACCCGGCTGGATCATATACCTATTGAGAAAATGAAGGAAGAATTGAGGTGTGTCTCAGCCGGTCGGCTGACTGGCTGCCGGTCGGCTGACTGGCTGCCGGTCGGCCGGCTGAGACCTAAAGCATACCAAATTTTCACGTAACACCAATTTCACATCAACCACTTCCCAGCCGGTCAGCTGACCGGCGGTCGGTCGGCCGGCTGGGACGTCATATGCACGAAATTCCTTACTTAGCACAATGAACATCAACCAACATCAACTATCATCATCAATCACCAATATTCATTAACAATTATCAACAAATAACAACTATCATCAACAACACAAATCCTATGAGTACTAATCCTATCCTAAATATGATCACTATCATCAAAAACACATTAAAAACACGTAATGATATCGAGTAACCCTTCACCGTTACCTTTTCGCATCTTCAATCCTCGTCTAGGTCCTCCTCTACTAAGTAGTAGTCTTTGTCGAGGTCTTGGAGGTCACCACCTACAATTAGACAATAAAAGACTAATATAATTCACCTTTGAGAAAGACGGATAAATTGAAAAGCGAGAAAGACGGTAATTTTATTACCAATTAAGATAGAGGACGATGAGAGGGAAAGATTGAGACGAAAATTAGTGGAATTGAGCAAGTAATGAAGGCGTAGCGATGATCTTAAGCTTGATCAAGAATGGAGTTTAGGTTTTGGGTGGTTACTTGGTAAGGAAGAAGGAGTAAGTGGAAATGAGGGAGTTAGGGTTTGAAGGGGAGTATAAGGGACTAAGTGGAAAAACATGGGAAAAAGCCCATAAACGCCTTAAGGCGTAACTCACTCGAAATCTCGCGTAAAGTTCGAAAACGAACTCGGATCTTCTAAAATAGACACGGGAAATTAAATTCTAGACTAAATCTAAATTTCGCTGACAAGTATCCGTATTATATTTTTACTATAAAAATAGGGTACATTTGCGGGTGTTACAATCACCCCACCTTTTAAAAAGTTTCGCCCTCGAAACTTGAGCGAAAGAAAGATACCTTAATCGAATAGGCTTGGATATTTAATACGCATAGAAGCTTCCGTTTCCCAAGTCTCTTCTTCAACATTTGCACATCTCCACAAGATTTTCACTAAAGGCACCACTTTACTTCTCAACTTCTTATCCTTGCGATCTAGAATGCGGATCGGATTTTCTTCAAAGGACAAATTCGGTTCTATCTCGGGCATTTCAGCTTGAAAAACATGGCTTGGATCACTAATGTACTTCCTCAATTGAGAAACATGGAATACATCATGAACTTTATTCAAATTCGGGGGCAAGTCCAACTTGTAAGCTACGGCACCAATCCTTTTCACAATATCAAAGGGTCCAATGTATTTCGGGCTCAACTTACCCTTTACACCAAACCGTTTAACACCCTTCATCGGAGATACTTTCAAGAACACTTTATCTCCAACTTCAAATTCTAACGGTCTTCTTCGGACATCGGCATAAGATTTTTGTCGGTCTTGAGCGCCTTTCATTCTATCACGAATGACCTTCACATGATCAATGGTTTCAACAAGAACATCAGGACCTAAGTCACGAACATCACTCAATTGATCCCAACAAATAGGACTTCGGCATTTTCTTCCATAGAGAGCTTCATAAGGAGCCATCTTGATCGAGGCATGATAACTATTGTTGTAAGAAAACTCCACCAACGGTAGACTCTTTTCCCAACTATATTGGAAGTCGAGTGCACAAGCCCTAAGTAAGTCTTCTAAAGTCTGGATAGTCCTCTTGGTCTGACCATCAGTAGCGGCATGGAATGCGGTACTCATCAACAACTTACTACCCATGGCTTCTTGTAAGGCCTTCCAAAATCTCGAACAAAATCTCGGATCTCGGTCGGATATGATCTCCTTGGGAACACCATGGTATCTAACGATCTCATCAACATAGGCTTTGGCTAGTCGATCTAAACTCCAAGTCTCTTTGATCGGGATGAATCTGGCACTCTTGGTCAAACGATCAACAATAACCCAAACGGCATCTTTACTTCCAAATGTTCTTGGCAAAGCCATGACAAAGTCTATAGAAATAGATTCCCACTTCCATAGTGGAATATCCAAATGTTGTAGCAATCCATCGGGCCTCTTGTGTTCGATTTTCACTTGTTGGCAAGTAAGACATCTTCCAACGTAGGACACAACATCGCCTTGCAAATTAGGCCACCAAAGTTGTAGCTTCAAGTCTTTATACATTTTATCACCACCGGGGTGGATAGAATAACGAGAAAGGTGAGCTTCATCAAGAACTCACTTTCTTAAGTCAAGAGCATTAGGCACAAACAAACGGTCATAGAATCGAAGAACACCTTTGTCATCAATCTTGAAGTCTTTAGCTTTTCCTTCTAGAAGCTTGGCTTGAATAGACTTGTAGGTAGGATCCTCAACTTGGCTTTCGCGGATGTCTCAGAGGAAAACAGGTTCGGCAACCATAGCACCAACATAATCAAATCCACGTTCCACGAATTCCAACTTCAACTTTCGAAACTCAAAACAAAGATCATCGGGCAAAACCCACATAGAATTCAATGCATGAGAAGACTTCCTACTAAGAGCATCAACCACAACATTAGCCTTCCCTTCATGGTATAACAACTCAAAATCATAATCATTCACCAATTCCAACCATCTTCTTTGTCTCATATTCAACTCCTTTTGAGTAAATATGTACTTCAAACTTTTGTGATCGGCGAATATACGACAATGAACACCAATAAGATAGTGTCTCCACACTTTCAAGGCATGAACAACGGCGGCTAATTCCAAATCATGAGTAGGGTAGTTCACTTCATGAACTCTCAACTGTCTCGAGGCATAAACAACCACTTTCCTACTTTGCATAAGTACACAACCCAATCCCATCTTGGAAGCATCACAATAGACATCAAAGTCTACACTATCTTCAGGTAAAGTCAACACCGGGGCGGTAGTCAAACTTTTCTTTAACTCTTGAAAAGCGGCTTCACAAGCTTCATTCCATACGAACTTGGTTTCTTTCTTCAACAATTGGGTCATCGGTCTAGCAAGCTTTGAGAAATCTTTGACAAATCTACGGTAATAACCAGCTAAACCAAAAAAACTTCGAACTTCTCTAACATCGGTCGGACTCTTCCAATCAACAACGACCTCAACTTTAGAAGGGTCTACCATCACACCTTCTTTATAAATTACATGCCCAAGAAAGGACACCTTAGGTAACCGAAATTCACACTTGGAGAATTTGGCAAACCACTTTTGACGACGAAGAACACCCAAAATAGTCCTTAGATGAAAAGCATGCTCTTCTTCGGTCTTGGAGAAAATAAGGATGTCGTCGATGAACACCACTACACACTTGTCAAGATACTCACTAAATGTGCGGTTCATTTGATCCATGAAAATAGCGGGAGCATTAGTCAATCCAAATGGCATCACCTTGAACTCAAAGTGATCATATCTTGTACTGAAAGCGGTCTTCGGTATATCGGCATCACGAACGGGAATTTGGTGATAACCGGATCTCAAATCAATCTTGGAAAAAGTAGAAGCACCCTTTAGTTGATCAAACAAATCTTCAATTCTTGGCAAATGATACCTATTCTTAATTGTAATTCGGTTCAACTCACGGTAGTCAATACAAAGTCTCATGGAACCATCATTCTTCTTCACAAAGAGAACGGGAGCACCCTAAGGCGAGGCACTTGGTTGAATGAAACATTTTTCAATCATATCATCAAGTTTCTTCCTTAACTCTTTCAATTCGGTTGGAGCCATACGGTAAGGAGCTTTGGCTATGGGCCTGGATCCAGGTACAAGGTCAATGGAAAACTCAACATCACGCTCGGGAGGGATCCCGGGCAAGTCTTCGGGGAATACATCAACAAAGTCACGAACTATAGGAACATCTTCAATCCTTGGTAAGGAGGTAGTTGAAGAAGTCACAATACACAAGAATGCTTGGTGACCCTTTCTTACCATACTCACCAACTTCATTGCGGAAATCAAAGACACACCCACTCGGGAATGAGATCCCTTATAGGTTATTTTAACTCCTAAAGGACTCTTTAAATAAATCTTTTGATCTCTACACTCGAATCTAGCATGGTACAATGCTAACCAATCAATACCTAGAATTACATCAAACTCTCCTAGAGGAAACTTAAGGAGATTAGCGGGAAAGATAGTACCCGCAATAGAGATTGGAACATTAGGATATAGAGTAGAACAAGAGATAATTTCTCCGGATGGTAAGGATATGGGAGTATCCTCACTAGATGTAGGCTCGATAGTTAACTTATCAACATAAGTTGAAGACACAAAGGACATAGAAGCACCAGTATCAAATAGAATAAGACAGGGTTACTCTAAGATTGATAACATACCCGTAATTATCTCCGGATGAGCATCGGCTTTGGCTCGGCTTAGAACGAAGATAGATCCCTTGGGTTTGGCAATTGGAGGGGGCAACTTCCAATCGGGGCAATCATCATAACGGTGACCCGTCTTTTAGCAAAAGAAGCAAACATAAGGTCAGTTGAAACAAGTTACACCGGGGTGGTGTGGTTGTCTACAACGGTTACATAAGCGACCTTGAACTTGAGGAGGAGAATAAGGCCTATGAGCCACGTTAGAAGTAGCTCGGGTAATGAAAGGAGCGGGAGCTCTTGCATTTGCATTTGGGAGAGGATTAAATCTCCTCTTATTGGCATAAGAATTGGAAGACGAAGGAGTAAACGACCCTTTTCCATAGAAATTTGGCCTATGAGTGAAGGAAGGAGGGGAACTCTTCATCATTGCTTCATCTTTGATAGCCCTCATGAAGTTCTCGGCCCAAAGGGAATCATCATACAACTCTCCAAAAGAGGTGGAATTCCTCCTCACTTTGCTTTAGAGTAAAGCACTAAGCTTGTTGCGGTAGTAGAAAGCTCCGTCTTCATCATCCTTGATGAGTCTCGGTGCAAAGTGAGCAAGCTTGTTGAATTGAGTGGTGAAGTCTTGAGCCGTCAAGTCACTTTGCTTGAAATCAATGAATTCCTTTAGCCTTTTTTGCTTGAGTTCTATAGGATAAAATCGGCCTTCAACTAGAGCCTTGAAACAAGCCCAATTGAAATCGGCTTCAAGAGTAGCGGTGACACTAGTAATTGCCCACCAATTATCGGCTTCCCTTACAAGGAAATGCTTAGCAATCCTCACCTTGTCCTCTTCACGGACTTGGTACAAGTCGAATTGCTTTTCCATCTCCCGGAACCACTCCGAAAGCTCGGTAGGGTCCGATTCTCCACCATACGGCATAATCTTGTTTCTAGCAATTTGGCTAGCCACCCAAGCATAGCCTCCTTGGTGATTGTCTTCTCTACGGGGAGGGACTTGTTTGGCGTGAGCATTAGCCGCATCTTGTTGATTCTTCAACACTTGTGTAAGAGCTTCTAGCACAACATTCTCTGCTAGTCGAGGTCTAACCTGTAAGTTTCTTAAACTCAATATTAGACATTTCTAATATCATATTAAAAATAGTTTACTCTTAAACTATTTAGATCTTATGCATGCATAACAAAAGAATAAGTAAAGAACAATTTCTTACATTGATTATGAAAATATGGGCACAATATTTGAACTCCTTTCAAATATTGTTCTTGAGCTATGAATATAAGGATGAACTCCAAGTTCTTAGTATAAGAACACTCCTATTAGTAGCACCAAGACACCCCCTTGAATCTCTACAAAATACTACATTAGTATATATAAATGTAGTAGCCCTTAATATGAACTAATAGATATATTACTACCCTTAGTAATGATATTATCAGTGTAAGAACACAAGAAGAATTTCTTAAATTTCTTTTAGTGAGAGATGGAGATTTGTAGAAAGATAAGCATGCAAATGAAAAATGAGATTGTGTGTTAGAATAAGAGGAAAAACTTGTCCTCTTATTCTCTTGAGTGATCCGGCCACCCACCCATCACATGGGTGTGGTGTTGTCCCTTTCACTTGTTCTTAACAAGGCATTAGGTTGAGTGTAGGTATTAGTCTAGTGTATGATTGTGTCTAATTCCTAATTAGAATAATACACAAAAACTAATAACCCTAATACCCACTATAAAACCGGTGCACCCATTGTAATATGGGTGTCCATTTTATTTTTGCAATTTGTCATTTGTCACATATGTGACATGTGACATGTAACATGTAATTTTTGCTTATAAATGTGCATTTAACCAATTTAAATGCAATTTCATAACAAATAATTAGACTTAACATTTTAAGTCATATTTTATAATTACATGTAAATAAAATGGGTCATCTCACATTTAGTTAATATAATCTACAACAATTTGTAATTATAATCAACCAATTTTGCTTATCTCAAATGTTTCATAAACATAATGCATTCTTAGTAATATAACAATTAAGTTACTAAAATGAATCTTATTTAATCATATTACAATAAGATATATTTCTCACTAACAATATAAACTTGGTTCAATTTAAGGGATTAATTAATCTGTATCGCTATACAACTAATTAAGGTACATGATTAGGGGATTGTCCTTTAGGTGTGACCTCAAGGGATCAACTGATCACCACCGTCATACGACAGTAACGTCAAACTCAATTGAGCCAATCATTACCGATTTATGTTGACCAGTTGACTATAATATTCATCATCCCTTTGTATTCTTATTATTGAGATTTAATTATGTGATCGCACTATTGTTGAGGACATTTACTCCAACATAACCATCTTCATAAGAAACAAAAACAAAACAAGTTAATCCTAACACTTAGCATAAACAAATAGACTACCAAGTAAAGTCCTTAATTTCTACCCATCTCTCATTTATTATTTCAAGGTCAAGTAATTTAAGTTTAGGGTTCACGTGTGTGCGTCGGTAGCGTTAAAGCTCTGATACCAACTGTGACAACCCTCGCGAATGCGGAAATAAAACATAACAAGCATGTGATTTATATAGCAGAAAATACGGTGTTTTTAAAACGTTTTACATGCTAAGATAAAAATACGAGGAATGTCAAATAAATACAAACTGAAATAGAATATACTACAAAGAGACGAAATCTCTCAAAATGTTATCAAATATCAAAGTTATTAGCAAACTAGCTAAACAACGTCTAGGGGTGAATCGTCGAGGCCAACGCCCGCTAGCTCACACGCGGACCCAAAATACAACAAGCAAAATCCATCCAAGCAAGCAACCTGTTCATCCATGAAAAACATGAACGCCACAGTCAGTGGGGAGTAACTCCGGGTTCTCCCAACCATATCACATATAACGAACTTAAACGGAAATACATAAGTAGATGTATGCATATACAAATATACATGTGAAATACGAAAAGGATAAATAGGCAATTCAATATATAAAGATATGAGCACATGAAGTACAATACCGTAACCATCATATTATAGATAGACTCGGGGAAGACACTCTTAGGCAACCATACACTCACTAGGGCTTGCATCTCACCGTTAGCGGCATAAGCTTGATAAGATTGAGACTCGATAAACAAACCATGCCAAGTCATCCAAAGATCACAAATAATCAATCATATAATCATCCATCCAAACGTACAATACGTTGACAACATCTCTCACGGTAAATGACACGCACTAGCACCGTGTACATGGCAAGTGTGATTAAAATCGCATCCACGGGATAAACATTTCCCTGAATGCATACACGATTAACATTTTGTATATGTAGACTAATTTACTCCTGGTAGAACGACGATAATATTACGGTCCTAGTCTAAATCTGGCCAGACTCTGGGAATCACATTTTCCGATTTGACATGCGATAAACATTTCGCATCCAATACTCGGTCAACCATAGAAGCCGAGTACCCCAAATTCAGTCAACGTTCACGAAAGAGGCGGAAAAGAGCACAAGCATCATAACAAGCGGTACGCTACATGCAATGACACCACCTCGCAAGTATACAACATTTGACGGCCGGGTCGATCAACGCAAAGCGTTCGCCTCCCAACAACGTCGTCATATGCCAATTAACACATGCAATTAAGCAGTAAGGATATACTCCTCGTTCCGACATTCCAGCTTTACGAACAAAGAGGTAGCCGGGGGAGTGAGAGTTCATAGCACTTAACAATTAGTGCTCAAACCATAACATATGAAAAACCGACTCAAAGTGGGATATATCAAAAACCGTCACAAAACATGCGATACACGTGAATGGAATATCATATATTCTAAACACGAATATTTAAAGTCATTACGTCAATTTATACGATAAAGGAACCATGCGAACTATTATAAATGAAAGTATAAGAAAGAAAAGTAAACAGAAATCCAGCGTGTGCCAGCCGGTCAAGGGGACCAGCTACCCGGCTGGCACCAATGTATCATTTGAAAAACAACCAATATACAACATGATCCAGCCGGTCAAGGGGACCGGCTGCCGGCTACCCGGCTGGATCATATACCTATTGAGAAAATGAAGGAAGAATTGAGGTGTGTCTTAGCCGGTCGGCCGGCTAAGACCTAAAGCATACCAAATTTTCACGTAACACCAATTTCACATCAGCCACTTCCCAGCCGGTCAGCTGACCGGCGGCCGGTCGACCGGCTTGGATGTCATATGCACGAAATTCCTTACTTAGCACAATGAACATCAACCAACATTAACTATCATCATCAATCACCAATATTCATTAACATTTATCAACAAATAACAACTATCATCAACAACACAAATCCTATGAGTACTAATCTTATCCTAAATACGATCACTATCATTAAAAACACAATAAAAACACGTAATGATATCGAGTAACCCTTCACCGTTACCTTTTCGCGTCTTCAATCCTCGTCTAGGTCCTCCTCTACTAAGTAGTAGTCTTTGTCGAGGTCTTGGAGGTCACCACCTACAATTAGGCAATAAAAGATGAATATAATTCACCTTTGAGAAAGACGGATAAATTGAAAAGCGGGAAAGACGGTAATTTTATTACCAATTAAGATAGAGGACGATGAGAGGGAAATATTGAGACGAAAATTAGCGGAATTGAGCAAGTAATGAAGGCGTAGCGATGATCTTAAGCTTGATCAAGAATGGAGTTTAGGTTTTGGGTAGTTACTTGGTGAGGAAAAGGAGTAAGTGGAAATGAGGGAGTTAGGGTTTGAAGGGGAGCATAAGGGAGTAAGTGGAAAAACATGGGAAAAAGCGTATAAACGCCTTAAGGCGTAACTCACTCGAAATCTCGCGTAAAGTCCGAAAACGAACTCGGATCTTCTAAAATAGACACGGGAAATTAAATTCTAGACTAAATCTAAATTTCGCTGAAAAGTATCTGTATAATATTTTTACTATAAAAATAGGGTACATTTGCGGGTGTTACACTAAGGAGGATTTTTTGAGGTAAAAGGCTAAATGTAATTGGGCCAGGGGTGGAGACATAAATTCTGCTATGTTCCATAGAGCTATACAACAAAGAAGCACTCAGAATAAAGATTTTAGGATCTTTGGCATTGATGGAAATACTTATAGCAAACCTGGTGAGATTGTAAGTGCTTTTGAGATTTACTACAAGGGGCTACTTGGCATGGCTGGTCAGACTACTGGTTTCTGCCATGGAGTTATGAGGTCTGGTCCAGTTGTGAAGATTGAAGACTGGCAAATGCTTTGTCAGGTCCCAAGTAATGATGAGATTAAGAGGTCTATCTTTTCCATACCATGGGATAAAAGCTCAGGGCCTGATGGGTATAACAGCTGTTTTTTCAGAACTAGTTGGGATATCCTTCAGGAGGAGATATGCAGAGCTATAAAGGATTTCTTTGTATCAGGTAAAATGCTGAAACAAATTAACTGCAGAAATCTTGTTTTGATTCCTAAGATTGACAACCCTGTCTCTGTTAAAGATTTTAGATCTATTGCTTGTTGTAACACTATTTATAAGATTATAACAAAGATCCTATGTAACAGGCTGACTTCTATCCTTCCTGAGATTGTCAATCCTGCACAGTCTGCCTTCATTAAAGGAAGGAGTATTATGGGCAATATTTTGATTAGTTAGGATCTCATTAGGCTTTATGCTCGTACTTCTGCTTCCCCTAGAAGCCTAATCAAGGTGGATCTTAGGAAGACATATGACTCTATTGAGTGGTGCTTTGTGGAGCAGATTCTAACCTGTTTGAATTTTCCTCCTCACTGTATAAAGATGCTTATGCAATGTATTACCACCACTACTTAGTCTCTGGTGCTAAATGGTGTACCTTAGTGCTTCTTCCATGGTAGGAAAGGTCTCGGACAAGGAGACCCCCTCTCTCCTCTTATATTTACTTTATGCATGAAATACCTGAGCAGACTGCTGAATGTAGTGAGTCAGACTAAAGGTTTTAAGTTTCACCATCTGTGTAAGAGTCTAAGGTTGAATCACTTAGTCTTTGCTGATGATCTGTTAATCTTCTGCAAAGGAGATTTGAAGTCCATTTTCATGATAATGAAAGGTTTCAAGTACTTCTCTTCTGCCTCAGGTCTTCATATTAATAATGACAAATCTGATGTTCTTTTGAATGGGGTTAAACCTGATATTGAGGTGCTAATTCTTGAGCATACTGGATTCAAGAAGGGATCCTTACCTTTTAAATACTTAGGGGTCTCTATGTCACACAAGAGGCTCACAAAAGTTGAATGTAATATTCTGGTTGAGAAGATGATTGCTAGGATCAGAGGATGGAATAAGAGGAAAATCTCTTACACAGGTAGATTAATACTTGTTAAATCTGTACTAAGCACAATTCACAATTATTGGGCTCAAATCTTTGTGTTACCTGCTGGAGTTCTGGATAAGTTGAAGGCCCTGTGCAGCAACTTCCTTTGGGAGGGTGAATAAACCTACTCAAAAGCCCCTCTAGTTGCTTGGAGTTGCTTATACAAGGGTAAAGACTATGGGGGACTAGGCTTAGTTGATACAAGACTGTGGAACATTGTTGCTGTGGGTAAGTTGGTATGGTGGATAGCATTGAAGAAAGATCATTTATGGATTAAATGGATTGATAAAGTATATCTTAAAGGTAGAGAATGGCAAACTTATAACCCAACTACTTACAGTTCATGGTCATGGAGGAAAATCTGTGAAGTAAAGAACATCTTATTACCTGCTCTGAATAACGGGGAATGGATGGATGCTGCAACTCTATATACTATCTCCAGTGGGTACTCATGGTGAAAGGACAATGCTGAGTCTAGAATGGATTGGTGCAGTATTGCTTGGAACAGATTCAACATTCCAAATCACTACTTCATCAGTTGGCTGCTATGACAGAGGAGACTTCTTAACAGATTTGACGGAAAATAACGTGCTAGTCTCGGCTTTTGTTCCTTCGCGAACGTATCTAAGCGAGGATCTTCGTCCACTTGCTGGCGTAGAAGGAGTGGTTTGGCCCTCCCTTTGAATTAGCAGCTGAACAAGGAGGTATTGACCGAGGAGAGATAACGGTCAGAAGAAAGAACTCGTTCGCAAGCAAATGACTAAAGATCGTGTCTCACAGGTTGAGATTCGTAGGATAGACTACACAGAATGTGCATTACAAATGAGAGACTATGCTTGCTTTGTGGTGTCCACAATGAAGATCATAGCCATCTCTTTGAAGAATGCAATTTCACTAAGAAATGTTATGATATGCTGGCTACTTGGATCCAGGTGAATGTTCAGGTTCTATTTCAGGCTGATAGACTGCTGAGATTGAGGCATATGACAGGTTTCCAGAGGAAGATTTGCTGGGATCTGATAACTGCTATGCATTATGGCATTTGGCAGGCTAGAAATGTCTGCAAGAATGAGCACTTTGTCATACATCCAGGGATGCTACTGAACCAGATCAGAATGGAGATGAGGATGAGGCTGTTGAATGTTCTGTTTGGTCAGATTTCAATCAGAGATATTAGCCGGTGTAAGGGTTTAAACTTGATGTAATTGCATTTCATGTGTTACACGTTTTTATGTGAGAGGCACATTGAACTTTAATGATGTAAGTGTCTTTGGAAATCTATATATACTTAAATTGGTACCAAAAAAAATATAAGGTTTTTTTATAAATATTTATGTCTTATCAATATAGTTGAAATAGTTAATTTTTTTTTACGTTTATCTTTCATGATAACATTTAACATACCCAAACTTATTTGATCCATAAGATTGCGTAAATTATTGAATGAATTGGTCTGTAAAAAGAATTGGTCGAGTCAACTCAAATAACGTGCCTCTCTAATTTTTGACATGTTAATTACAAAGGATTATTGTTTAAAACAATAATGTTTTGGGTTTAATTTAAGCCCCAAATTGGTCTCCAAAATCCCAAGATGTATACACAAATGGGTCAAATTTCCATATCAAATCTACATATTTACATATTTACATATTTACATATCACAAACTCTAAAATCCCCTCAACACACTTGTACTTTTAAACTCTATCCTTCGCGGCTCACCCCTTTACTCTCCATTAATCCATCATCTTCACCCCCACACAACAACAAACCCCCTCCTTTTCACAAAAGAAAAAAAAATATGAATCCTTTTTTTGAGTAAAAAACAAACCTTATATCACGAACATCCCTCTCAAGCGAAATTGTCTTTATTTGGAGCAAAAAATATGTATTTTAATTATTTTGTATTTCAAGATTATAGATCTAATCATTATTAAAGAGTAAGATTTTTTTTTTAAGTCCCTCTTGTCTATAATTTTAGCTATATAATATATTATGGAGTATATAATGTCATCGTCTTAAAAAGATACTATATCTTCCATCTACTATTTAAAGATTAAAATAAGATTAAATTCATTCCGTGTTTTTCAAATTCATCAACATATATGATCTTTTTTGAGAATATCAATTTTTTTATTAACAAATCTTTCCTATTTAAGCTACTTTTGTAAAGTAAAATAAATTGCCATTAGTACGTTAAAGGTATTTGTAAAGCAAAAAAAAAAAACATAGTATCCATGTTTTCTTAAATTCATTTAGGATTGAACTTTCCGTTCCAATGTCTTTTAATTAAAGGAGTCTCCGGAGCAGGTTAGGGAGAAGGAGAAAGATTAAGGTGTCTCTTATTTTTAAAAGAAATTATTATAACCCATAGTTTATAAATGACCATTGATTGATCCATATTTTTAAATTGTAATACATTGATCTGCTGTATTTGTAAATATTTGTACCAAGTAATATATAAATTCGTTTAGTATGAGTGATGAGTTGTGTAGATATATTGTTAATCACATATGTATTGATGTATTAAGGAGATGGCAGGAAATGTTTCTCTTTTAATAGAAGGTAGATATTTTATATTGATTAATGTTATCAAGAAGTGATACGGATTTTTTTTTATCGATACACAAACCATATAAATAAATATTTTATAAAACTATATATGATGTTGAAATATATGAATGTTACATTTAGAAATTGGCAAAAAAAAAAGTTCACAGACTATCAATTTAAATTAATAAATATGTGATTCATGGGTGGACCCTACCACTTTTTGCAAAAAGAAAGTGAAAAAATTCTTTGAGTTTAATGACGCGGGTGCACCAAATTGCTTAAAATGTTTGTCTTTTAATAGATTTAAGATTTTACGAGGTAGCTCTCAAATTTTAGATTTTTTACGTGGTATTCCTACACTTTTGGAAACATGCATAGTAGCCTTAATTTTTGTAATTATCATTAAGCGTAACCCTAATTATAATTTCCGTCAATTTTTGTTTGTGTTAGACGTGAACTACTGACTAGGATGCTTATTTAGATGATGAATGACTTTTGTGTTAGTAGCTAAACTTTTCGGCCATTCTTTCCCCATTTTCCCTCCAAATTGCATTATTAAATGTCTTCTTTAAACATCTTCCCTTCTTCTTTCGTCTTTCTTAAACTTCTGGTCAATTGTTTAAGTTTTTCTTCATTTATCTCTAATGTCTTTTTCATCATCTTGGAAAAAATTACCAATAGATTGTCTTTATTTTAGGACCAATGTTGTAATCGATGTGGTCGGAACGTTATAACTAAGATATAAAAAAACAATAATTTCTCTTAGTTATCAATGAACAGATGGAGTTGAAAGGTAGGAGAAGTAGTTCATACGAGGGAGATGAAAAAAGAAATAGAGAAAGATGAAGCTATGAATATGAAAGGACGAAAATGAGAGGTGTTTTAAACAAGCTAAAGAAGTAAGGGTTTCATATTGCCAAGTAATAGTCTTAGTCACATCCATTCATCATCCACATAGGGGTCCCAGTGTCATGGTCCGGTACTTTTGTTGAACCGTGGTGCGCTCCCTTGCCCTACTCTTAGGCAAGAATGCAAGCAAGTGGACCACTTTACTCTTTTGAGAGCATATGCATTTTGATGAATTTCATTAATTTTTATGCATTCATGAGTTGAACATTGTCTCTTACCCCACTTTGAAAATCCAAATAAAATTTCTTGTGCATCCAAAGTTTCTCCCTAACTATCCAAATGCGAGTTAATTCAAATTAGTTCTCTTTTCATATCAATAAACAAACTTGCATCTATATAGTTAGTTTGCATTTAGTTTAGATTCATTTTAATTTTGCATTGTCATTTACATTGTAACACCCGGAAATGTACCCTATTTTTCTAGTGAAAATATTTTACGAATACGTTTCAGCAAATTTAAGTTTTAATATAGAATTTTATGTTCCGAGTCGAATTTAAAATTTCCGAGTTCGTATTTGGAATTTCCGCGAGATTTCATGTAAAACCCGTCTTGAGCCGTCTTTGACTTTTTCTTGACTTTTCCACTTACTCACCCTACATATACTCCCTCATAACCCTAACTCCCTCACAACTCAATCTTCTTCTTCCTCACCATAAACACCAAAACCTAGCCTCCATATTCTTCCAAGTTTAGAATCGTCACTACTCATTCATTTCTCGCTCAAATTCACGTAAGTTCGTCTTATTCTTCCCCTCTTATCTTCCTCTATCCGTATTGGTAATAAAATTACCGTCTTTCTCGCTTTTTAAATTATCCGTCTTTCTCAAGTTGAATGATATTCATCTTTTATTATCTAATTGTATGTAGGTGAAGACTAGGAAGGTTTAGAAACCGTTTAAAGACGCGAAAAGGTAACGGTGAAGGGTTACTCGATATCATTTACGTGTTTTATGTGTTTTCTAGGCTAGTAATCGTATTTAGATTATGGTTAGTATGCTTAGGACTTGTTTTGTTGTTGATGGATGTTGTTAGTTGTTAATTGATATGAGAATTGATGATTTGTGATGATAAATGAGGATTTTGTTGTTGATAACATGTTGGAAATGGATCGTCCTTGAATCCCGTGAAGGACGCAGGCTGCGTTGGGGGACGCAGGCTGCGTCGTAGGACGCAGGCTGCGTCGTGGTGACGCAGGCTGCGTCATTCTCGGCCAACAGAATTTTTCCTGCACTGACCCCTTTTCGTAAAATGATCATATCTCCTTTGTTACTTGCTTGTTTAGGGCGTGTGATATCTCGTTGGAACCATAAGAGGATAAGCTATCACCTCGACTTAGAATTTATGCATTCCCATGTCTAGAACTATAGTTATGACTGTTTGAAGTGGACCCTTGTTTTCGTTGGTTTCCAAACAACGTTGTTTTGGAGAGGTATCTATGTTTCCTATTTATTATGCTTCTTAAACTTGGTCTAATGCTTAGGTATCATGTATTGATTCATGTTTTGGATATATGATATTTATATTCGCTTGTATCACATGTTTCGTGACGGTTTTAAATATGTCCCACTTTGAGTCGGTTTTTACAAATGATACAGTTTGAGCACTATTTTGTCTTGTGCTTTGTACTCTCATTCCCTTGGCTACCTTCCCGTTCGTAAGGCTAGAATGTCGGAACGGAGAGGTATCCTACTGCTTAAATGCATGTGTTAGTGGGCATATGACGACGTTGTTGGGAGTTGAACGCTATGCGTTGATCGACCCGGCCGTCAAATGTTGTGTACTTGCGAGGTGGTGTTATTTGCATGTAGCGTACCGCTTGTTATGAGGCTTGAGCTCTTTTCCGCCTCTTTCGTGAATTGATCTACCGAATTTGGGGTACTCGACATTTTCTTTGTAAGACCGAGTCTTGGATGCGAAACGCTTTATCGTATGTCGAATCGGAACACGTTTATTCCGAGATCCTGGCCAGGTTTAGACTAGGACCGGATATTTATATCGTCGTGCTACCAGGAGGAAATTAGTCTACATACGCGAAATGCTTTATCGTGTATGCTTTCAGGGAAATTCTTTATCCCGTGGATGCCTTTTAATCATACTTGCTATGTACACGATGCTAGTGCGTTTCATTTACCGTGAGAGTTGTCGTCTTGTGTCGTCGTTGAACGCGTGATTTCATGATATTGTTCATGGTCATTGCATGATTGGACACCGTCTATGTCTTGGTTCGTGAATGGATGATAATATGTTGGATTTCGTGTAATCATCGCATGACTTGACTGGTTTGTCTGTCGAGTCTCAATCTTATCAATCTTATACCGCTAACGGTGAGATGTAAGCCCTAGTGAGCGTATTCGGTTGCCTAAGAGTGTCTTCCCCGAGTCTTTGAATGTAACACCCGGAAATGTACCCTATTTTTCTAGTAGAAATATTTTACGAAATCTTTTCAGTAATTTTAAGTTTTAATTAAGATTTTTATGTTTCGAGTCGAATTTAGAATTTTCGAGTTCGTATTTGAAATTTCTGCAAGATTCCATGAAAATCTCGTCTTAAGGCGAGTTTGACTTTTCTTGACTTTTGAGTCGAGTTTGACTTTTCTTGACTTTTGAGTCGAGTTTGACTTTTCTTGACTTTTGAGTCGAGTTTGACTTTTCTTGACTTTTGAGTCGAGTTTGACTTTTCTTGACTTTTGAGTCGAGTTTGACTTTCTCGACTTTGGAAACCGTCTTTGACTTTTTCCTTCATAACTCACTCTACTCCCTCCCTTAACCTAATTTTTCATTCAACACAAAATCAAACACCAAAACCCTTTCTTCTTACTTAAGAAACTTTCCCTCTTTGAATATCGATCTTTGATTCGTCGTAACGTCTTCGTTACTTGATAGAATTCCCGTAAGTTCGTCTTATTATTCTTCCCGTACCTTCCTCTATCCGTATTGATATTAAAATCATCGTCTTTCTCGCTTTTCAAATTTCCCGTCTTTCTCAAGATGAACTTTATTCATCTTTTTGCGATCTAATTGTAGGTGGTGACCTCCAAGATCCCGACAAAGACTATTTCCTTATAGAAGAGGAGCTTGGCGACTAGTAGAGGCGCATCAAGGTAACGGTGAAGGGTTACTCGGTATCATTTACGTGTTTTACATGCTTTATATGCTAGGAATCGTATTTAGAATACGATTAGAAAGATTAGAATTCATGCTATGATTAATGAATGTTGTTATATGATGATTATTAATGATGTATATTGATTGTTGATGATTATAAGAATTGATTTATGAGAATTGAATTGGATTGATTATGTAAAGGAAGCTCACGGATGAAGAAGTGTTCCTGGCCGGTCGACCGGCCGCCGGTCTGCCAACCGGCTGGGAACACATCAGTAACAATGTTGAAGTTTTATGTGAAATTTGTATAGGGGCTCTGAGCCGGTCGACCGGCCGCCGGTCCATCGACCGGCCTGGACCACCTCAGTAGTGATGTTTGGATTGTTGGTAGTGTGCTCTGTGCCGGCCCACCGGCCGCCGGTCCACAGACCGGCCTGGAGCACATTTCTCTGTTTTCTATGATTTTTTTGGTTTTGCCTTGTGTTCTGAGCCGGCCCACCGGCCGCCTCCCTCCTGACCGGCCTGGAACACGGCTGTGTTCTTTTCATATAATTTCTAAAACTCGTAATTTATAATAGTTCGCATGATCCGTTTATCGTATAATTTTACGTAACGACTTATAATATTCATGTTTTGGATATATGATATTCTATTCGATTGTATCACATGTTTCGTGACGGTTTTCGATATATCCCTCTTTCGAGTCGGTTTTTACATATGTTATTGAGCACTAATGATCATGTGCTTTGAACTCTCATTTCCCGGCTACACCTTATACTCGTTAGACTGGAATGTCGGAGCGATGGGGTGTATCCTTGATGCTTGTATGCATGTTTAGTGGGTATATGACGACGTTGTTGGGAGTTGAACGCTATGCGTTGATCGACCCGGCCGTCAAATGTTGTATACTGCGAGGTGGGTGTTATTGCATGTAGCGTACTAAGGCTTGAGCTTTGACTATAGATCTCTTTCCGCCTCTTTCGTGATTGATCTACCGCCTTTTGGGGTACTCGGCGTCTATGATTGACCGAGTCTTGGAATGTGGAATCGTCTTACCACATGTCGATCGGAACATGTCTTAATTCCGGAGTCTGGCCAGGTTTTTTTTTATACTAGGGAACCGTATTATTATCGTCGTCCTACCGAGAGGATTAGAGTCTTGTGTGTACGAAACGTATTATCGTACATGGTTCCGGGAAACGTCTTATCCCGTGAACTTGTTTGTCTGGGTCCTGAGTATACGAAACGTCTTATCGTATACGGTTCAGGGAAACGTCTTATCCTGTGGACTTCCATTGGCTTGTCTTGCTATTGTACACGATGCTAGTGCGTTTCATTTACCGTGAGAGATGTCGTCAATATATTGGTATGGTTGGATGAATGATTATATGATTGATCATTGAATGACTTGGTATGGTTTGCTTGTCGAGTCTCAATCTTATCAAGTATATGCCGCTAACGGTGAGATGTAAGCCCTAGTGAGTATATAGTTGCCTAAGGGTGTCTTTCCCGAGTCTTTGAATAACATGATGGGTTCGGAATTGATTTCCACATGATCTTTTCATTATATATTGTATTGCCTATCTTTTCTTACCGTAACTCACATGTATATTTATATATGCATGCTCTACCTTTTTATTTCCTTATATGTACGTTAAAGGTGATATGGCTGGGAGAACCCGGAGTTACTCCCCACTGACTGTGGCGTTCATGTTTTTCATGGATGAACAGGTTGCTTGATTGGATGGCTTTTTGCTTGTGGTATTTTGGGTTCGGGTGTGAGCTAACGGGCGTTGTCCCTGGATGAAACACCTCTAGACGTTGTTTAGCTAGTTGCTAATTACTTTGTCTTTTGTTAACACTTTGAGAGACTACGTCTCTTGTGGTATTTTTATTTAGTTTGTAATATTTTGACACTCCTCGTTTTAATTAACTTGCATGTATAAAAGTTTTTAAAACTACCTATTTCCGCAATATAATTCACATGCTTGTTTGTTTTATATTTCCGCATTCGCGAGGGTTGTCACAGTTGGTATCAGAGCTTTGATCGCTCCCGACGCACACACGTGAACCCTCACTTAAACTACTTGACCTTGAAATAATAAATGAGAGAGTTGGGTAGAAGTTAAGGACTTTAATTGGTAGTCTTTGTGTTTATGCTAATTGATAGGAGTAACTTAATTTTTTTTTGTGTTTCTTATGAAGATGGTTAGACCGCGATTAGCTGAGAACGTTATGATGGAAGCTCTTGCTCAAGTGCTGAAAAATCAGCAAGATGCAGCTTTAGCTCATGCCAACCAAGTTCCCCCTAGAAGGGAGGATAACCATCAGGGTGGTTATGCTTGGGTGGCGGGGCAAATTGCAAGGAGTAAAATTGTACCTTATGGTGGAGAACCGGACCCTACAGAGTTATCCGGTTGGTTCCGTGAAATGGAAAAGCAGTTTGATCTATACCAAGTCCGAGAAGAGGACAAGGTTAGGATCGCAAAGCACTTTCTGGTGAGGGAAGCCGACAACTGGTGGGCTATTACCAGTGCCACCGCAACTCTTGAAGAGGACTTTAACTGGGCTTGCTTTAAAGCTCTTGTGGAGGGTAGATTTTATCCTAAAGAGCTTAAACAGCAAAGGCTCAAGGAGTTTATAGACTTTAAGCAAGGCAACCTATCCGCTCAAGAGTTTACTACGGAGTTTAATAAGCTTGCGCATTTCGCTCCGAGGCTTATTCGTGATGATGAAGACCGTGCATTCTACTACCGTAACAAGTTAAGTGCCGTTCTTCAAAGTAAGGTAAGGAGGAGCTCTACTTCTTTCGGGGAGTTGTATGATGATGCCCTTTGGGCGGAGGACTCAATGAAGGCCGTTAGAGATGAAGCGAAGATGAAGAATCACTCTCCTTCCCCCTCTTTCAATCCAAGGTCAAACTTCAATGACAAAAGATCTCTCGCTCCTTCTTCTTCTAATGCCTATTCTAACAAGAGGCGTTTCAATGCTCCCTCAAACTCCAATGCAAGATCACTTGCTCCTTTTCACCCCCAAGCTATCTCAAATGCGGCTCCTAGGCCCAATGCTTTCCCTCAAGCTCAAGGACGAATGTGTGACGGTTGTAGGGGACCCGTTCATCCCGGAGTTGGATGCTATGATAGGTCCCTATTTTGCTTTTTCTGCAAGAAGCCGGGTCACCGCTTTCGTGATTGCCCCGACCGTCAGAATCCCGCACCCGGTGCCAAAGCTAAGGGATCCATCTTTGTACTCAGCCGAGCCGAAGCTAATGCTCACCCGGAGATCGTGACTGGTAGGTTCTTTTCCTTAGATCAATTTCGTTTTCCTTCTCCGCTTTCATCTTTTCCATCAGATCGTAGTTCTTGCTTGATGCCTCCTAGTGTTCATAAGTATCATGTCCATCTTCCATAATCTCTTGTGAGGTAGTTTTCTCTTTAGCTAATGTAAGGTTTAGTGGTTGTATTTTGATGATGCGCTAAGTATGGTACTTACCCACCCTATGGAGCTGGATTGATGTTTAAGTGACTATAAGGAATTAAGAATAAGTAGGTTGAACCTCTCTTGATGATTTTAGACTTTGAATCTTGATATTGTAATATCACCTTGAGGATCGAATAGATCGTCATGATAGTTTGTTGTTGTTAAGGATTATAGTGGTTGCTTTAAAGATTACTTGAGAGTTTATTACCCTTATATGTTGGACCCTAGCAATAATGTTTACTTTATGGAATTTGGACTTGGTGACCAATCTCGAAGAAAATTTTCAGAAGCAAAGACCGATACATTTTGAGTTGTGATGGGTTAGATGATGTGATTAATTGAAGTATCGCCTGGTGTTTGGCAATATGTATGATTTGGAATTTGTACTCGTTCTTTGTTTGAGGAATTGTGTTTTGACTTATGTGGATGAAAAAGTCCTTGTAAATTTAGGATAATGGGTTTAAAGTAAATTGGATTAAAGGATTTCATGGTAAGTCTTTTACTTGGTGGTTGTTAGTGATCAGGTTTGCATAGATAAATATTTTGTTGATAGTTTCTAGTAAGAGTTTTAATGGAGATAAGAAGATTGGAGTGCGTAGTGAAATTTCTATGTGGATTATTAGTGGTGGAGTCTACCATACCGATGGACCTTAGAAGATTCTAATTGAATTTGAATAATTGGAAGTTGTTACTCGAAGTTTATGGTTATGAAATATTTTAGTAGGAATCTGATGATTAAAATGTTGAAGATATTTTTTTGCACTCTCTTGAGGACTAGTTTACTTGTGCGGTTAGTAAGGTCGAGTTGCGATCGACATTTGAATTTTTCATAGATGGAAGATAGTAATGTTGTTCATTCCTCTCTTTTCCCTCAATCTGACCCTTACTCAATCCGCGACTTTTCAATCCTTCCCCTTTCTAGTCCATTTTACTCGTTTGGACGTATCTCTTAGTATCACGATTTGTGATTTTGATGTTCGAGTTCGCTCTAAGTTCGTGTAATGTCTTCTTATTTTGATTCTATTCTTGAGAAAACTTTCAAATCTCCATATCGTAATCCTAATTTAATTTTTTTTAAAATAGTTTAAAGATGGTTTATGTACCCTCTTTTGGAGAAAGTAGATTTCTTTCCCTTTTATATTTGGATTTTGTGTTGGGTTGGCTGTTTGGGCTTGTTATTGGAGACGTCTGGTGACTAGTCTGACACTTACTAACACCTGTTTTGATTTTCGATTTCACTATTTCGGCATTGATTTAATTTTTGATAGCTAGAGTTCTCGTTCATGACGGGCACTCTTGTGATTCGTAAATAAAGTTTCTCACTTATGAAAACTTTACTTAAAGCGTTTTCGAGAAGAACATCATTTCATAAATGTTTTCCCTTATAAAAGTTTTCGTGTTGATTTTGTAAACCGAGTCGTGTCCTTGATACTTTTGTTTTCTACTCTCAAGTTTCGAGGACGAAACTTTTTAAAAGGAGGGGTGATTGTAACACCCGGAAATGTACCCTATTTTTCTAGTAGAAATATTTTACGAAATATTTTCAGTAATTTTATGTTTTAATTAAGATTTTTATGTTTCGAGTCGAATTTAGAATTTCCGAGTTCGTATTTGGAATTTCTGCAAGATTCCATGAAAATCTCGTCTTAAGGCGAGTTTGACTTTTCTTGACTTTTGAGTCGAGTTTGACTTTTCTTGACTTTTGAGTCGAGTTTGACTTTCTTGACTTTGGAAACCGTCTTTGACTTTTTCCTTCATAACTCACTCTACTCCCTCCCTTAACCTAATTTTTCATTCAACACAAAATCAAACACCAAAACCCTTTCTTCTTACTTAAGAAACTTTCCCTCTTTGAATATCGATCTTTGATTCGTCGTAACTTCTTCGTTACTTGATAGAATTCCCGTAAGTTCGTCTTATTACTCTTCCCGTACCTTCCTCTATCCGTATTGATATTAAAATCATCGTCTTTCTCGCTTTTCAAATTTCCCGTCTTTCTCAAGATGAACTTTATTCATCTTTTTGCGATCTAATTGTAGGTGGTGACCTCCAAGATCCCGACAAAGACTATTTCCTTATAGAAGAGGAGCTTGGCGACTAGTAGAGGCGCATCAAGGTAACGGTGAAGGGTTACTCGGTATCATTTACGTGTTTTACATGTTTATATGCTAGAAACCGTATTTAGAATACGATTAGAAATATTAGAAATCATGCTATGATTAATGAATGTTGTTATATGATGATTATTAATGATATATATTGATTGTTGATGATTATTAGAATTGATTTATGAGAATTGAAATGGATTGAATATGTAAAGGAAGCTCACGGATAAAGGAGTGTTCCTGGCCGGTCGACCGGCCGCCGGTCTGCCAACCGGCTGGGAACACATCAGTAACAATGTTGAAGTTTTATGTGAAATTTGTATAGGGGCTCTGAGCCGGTCGACCGGCCGCCGGTCCATCGACCGGCCTGGACCACCTCAGTAGTGATATCTGGATTGTTGGTAGAGTGCTCTGTGCCGGCCCACCGGCCGCCGGTCCACAGACCGGCCTGGAGCACATTTCTCTGTTTTCTATGATTTTTGGTTTTTGCCTTGTGTTCTGAGCCGGTCCACCGGCCGCCTCCCTCCTGACCGGCCAAGAACACGGCTGTGTTCATTTCATATAACGTCTAAAACTCGTAATTTATAATAGTTCGCATGATCCGTTTATCGTATAATTTTACGTAACGACTTATAATATTCATGTTTTGGATATATGATATTCTATTCGCTTGTATCACATGTTTCGTGACGGTTTTCGATATATCCCTCTTTTGAGTCGGTTTTACATATGTTATGAATTAAGCACTAATGATTTTGTGCTATGAACTCTCATTTCCCGGCTACACCTTATACATCGTTAGACTGGAATGTCAGTAGGCGATGGGCGTGTATCCTTGATGCTTGTATGTCAATGTTTAGTTGGGGTATATGACGACGTTTGTTAGGAGGTCTAACGTGCAAATGCGTTGTTCGACCCTGCCGTCAAATGTTGTGTACTTGCGAGGTGGTGTTATTTGCATGTAGCGTACCGCTTGTTATGAGGCCTGAGCTCTTTTCCGCCTCTTTCGTGAATTGATCTACCGAATTTGGGGTACTCGGCGTCTATGATTGACCGAGTCTTGGATGTGGAACGTCTTACCACATGTCGAATCGGAACATGGCTTATTCCGAGAGTCTGGCCAGATTTAGACTAGGATCGTATTATTATCGTCGTCCTACCGAGAGGATTAGAGTCTTGTGTGTACGAAACGTCTTATCGTACCTGGTTCCGGGAAACGTCTTATCCCGTGAACTTATTTGTCTAGGTCATGAGTATACGAAACGTCTTATCGTATACAGTTCAGGGAAACGTCTTATCCTGTGGACTTCCATTGGCTTGTCTTGCTATTGTACACGATGCTAGTGCGTTTCATTTACCGTGAGAGATGTCGTCATTGTGTCGTTGTGTTTGGTTGGATGATTACATGAATGATTATATGATTGATCATTAATATGATTTGGCATGGTTTGTTTGTCGAGTCTCAATCTTATCAAACTTATACCGCTAACGGTGAGATGTAAGCCCTAGTGAGCGTATTCGGTTGCCTAAGAGTGTCTTCCCCGAGTCTTTGAATATCATGATGGATTCGGATTGGTGCCTCTTATGATCTTATCATTATCTATAGAATTGCCTATCTATTCTTATCGCAACTCACATGTATGTATATATATGCATGCTTTACTTTTGTATTTCCTTATATGTACGTTTAATGTGATATGGCTGGGAGAACCCGGAGTTACTCCCCACTGACTGTGGCGTTCATGTTTTTCATGAATGAACAGGTTTCTTGCTTGGATGCCTTTTTGGATATGATGTTTTGGGGTTCGGGTGTGAGCTAGCGGGCGTTGTCCCTGGAAGTTTTCACCTCTAGACGATATTAGCTAGTGTTGTTAAACACTTGTTCTTGGCTAACATTTTAAGAGACCCCGTCTCTTTGTTGTATTTCCGTATTTAGTTTGTAATATT
This sequence comes from Heliosperma pusillum, assembly GCA_022085475.1. Classification (NCBI taxonomy): domain Eukaryota; kingdom Viridiplantae; phylum Streptophyta; class Magnoliopsida; order Caryophyllales; family Caryophyllaceae; genus Heliosperma; species Heliosperma pusillum. Next base: position 2,029 of record JAIUZE010012260.1, on the reverse strand, counting down.
TGACACTCCTCGTTTTAATTAACTTGCATGTATAAAAGTTTTTAAAACTACCTATTTCCGCAATATAATTCACATGCTTGTTTGTTTTATATTTCCGCATTCGCGAGGGTTGTCACAGTTGGTATCAGAGCTTTGATCGCTATCACTCGACGGCACACACGGAACCCTAAATTAAACTACTTACTTGACATTGAAATAATAAATGAGTTAGATGGGATATAAGTTAAGGATTGTAGCCTTGTAAGTCTGATGTGTTTATGCTAATTGATAGGAGTAACTTAATTATGGGGTTTGTTTGCTTATGAATGATGTATGGACCTCGTGTAGAAAGAACATGGTTAGTGTCAATCAAGCCCTACTTCATAGGGAAACAATTGCCAAGAGGCTATGGCTTGGGTGGCTAGGCCAAATTGGTCTAGAGTCAATATTCGTCTTATGGTGGTGAGCCGGACCCTACCGAGCTCTCGGAATGGTTTCGAGAGATGGAGAACCAATTCGACTATTACCAAGTCCTTGAAGAGGACAAGGTAAGGATTGCTCAGTTCTTCCTTGTAAAGGAGGCAGATTACTGGTGGTCTATTTCCAATCCCACCGCTATTCTTGAAATCAATTTCGAGTGGATTGTTTCAAGTCTCTTCTTGAGGATCGATTTTACCCCATGAAGCTCAAGCAGCAAAGACTCAGAGAATTCATCGATTTCAAGCAAGGTGATTTGTTGACCCAAGACGTCACCACCCAATTCAACCCGCTTGCTCGCTTTGCGCCAGGACTCATCAAGGATGATGAAGATCGAGCTTTTTACTATCGTAAGAAGCTTAGTGCTTTGCTCCAAAGCAAAGTAAGGAGGAGCTCTGCATCTTTCGGAGAATTGTATGGCGATGCCCTTAGGGCCGAGGACTCCCTGAAGGCCTTTAGTGATGGAGCGAAGATGAAGAGTCCATCTCCTTTTTCCTCTTTCAATCCAAGGTCAAACTTCCATGACAAAAGACCTTTCTCTCCCTCTTCCTCTAATACCTATGCTAGCAAGAGGCGTTTCAATGCTCCCCCTCAAGCTCAAGCTCGAAGTCGATTTTGTGACAGTTGTAGGAAACCCTTTTACCCGGGAGTAGGATGATATGATAGGCCCCTCTTTTGCTTTTTCTGCAAGAAGCCTGGACATCTCATTCGTGAATGTCCCAACCGTCAGAATTCCGCACCCGGTGCCAAAGCTAAGGGATCCATCTTTGTACTCAGCCGAGCCGAAGCTAATGCTCACCCAGAGATCGTGACTGGTAGGTTCTTTTCCTTAGATCAATTTTGTTTTCTTTCTCCGCTTTCATCTTTTCCATCAGATCGTAGTTCTTGCATGATGCCTCCTAGTGTTCATAGTATCATGTCCGTCTTCCATAATCTCTTGTGAGGTAGTTTTCTCTTTAGCTAATGTAAGGAGTTAGTGGTTGTATTTTGATGATGCGCTAAGTATGGTACTTACCCACCCTATGGTGCTGGATTCATGTTTAAGTGACTATAAGGAATTAAGAATAAGTAGGTTGAACCTCTCGTGATGATTTTAGACTTTGAATCTTGATATTGTAATATCACCTTGAGGATCGAATAGATCGTAATGATAGTTTGTTGTTGTTAAGGATTATAGTGGTTGCTTTAAAGATTACTTGACAGTTTATTACCCTTATATGTTGGACCCTAGCAATAATGTTTACTTTATGGAATTTGGACTTGGTGACCAATCTCGAAGAAAATTTTCATAAGCAAAGACCGATACATTTTGAGTTTTGATGAGTTAGATGATTTGATTAATTGAAGTATCGCCTTGTGTTTGGCAATATGTATGATTTGGAATTTGTACTCATTCTTTGTTTGAGGAATCGTGTTTTGACTTTTGTGGATGAAAAAGTCCTTGTAAATTGAGGATAATGGGTTTGAAGTAAATTGGATTAAAGGATTTCATGGTAAGTCTTTTACTTGGTGGTTGTTAGCGATCATGTTTGCATAGATAAATCTTTGGTTGATAGTTTCTAGTAAGAGTTTT